>QQSR01000062.1:5345-92682 GCA_003664465.1 Trichophyton mentagrophytes | reverse complement strand
AAAAAAAAAAAAAAAACCCGGCCCCGAAAAAAAGGAACCCAAGAAAAAAAAAAAAAAAAAAAAAAAAAAGGGGAAAAAACCAAAAAAAAAAAAAAAAAAAAACCAATCTAAAAAAAAAATTTTAGGAAAAAAAAAAAAAAAAAAAAAAAAAAAAAAAAAAAAAAAAAAAAAAAAGGTATGTCTGGGTTTTGACCTGCCATCTGCTGCCTTTTCCCTTACAATCTGCCAGCTACCTTGCATGTATACGTAACGAGTGTTTCCCTTGTACGTCTTGGCAGCATTTAAGACGCTCAGCTCGGAAGTGATTCAGCCAGCCCATTGACAGCTAAATCCTTGATAGAACATAATGCAACGTCATATTGCAGTACAGCTTGAATATCAGAGGTTTCTCGGCTGCTTGACCCATGTCATCGAGAGACTTATCCATCCTGCGAGAATAATCGTGAGCAGCAGGTTCTGAGCGTGGGCGTGCTAGGGATGCTTGCTCGACAAAGAGCCTACAGCATCAAAAATGAGACTTTCATTACGGCCTGACATGCACAATTGAATCATGACTATGATTAGGCAGGGCTACATCCTTGAATATAAGCTATCAAGAAGTAGCATGGATAGGCTTTTTTTCAAACCGCACGATTGCCAGTACTCCCAAAGCGGCATGAGATTATGCTGCCCGAAAGCTAGGTACAGCAACTAATTAAGTGCGTACGAAGATTCTTCTTAGTTTTATCCAAATCACCTATCTCGCAGTTTTTCTTGTGATCACATCATGAAAGCTCGCCTTTTCCTTGCACGGATATGGTAGAATGCAGATCCAGACGTTACATCAAAGTGGCGGGTTGAGATAGAAGCAGCCCAATTAACAATACTTCAGTACAACGCACCAGCGGGGCTATCCCAGTTAAGGTTTCCACCAATGAAAATCCAGGAATTAAACTCACTCACAAACGAGTTAAAATTCAACAATCTTCAAAGAGACGCTTTAAGATCGACTTGAGCGCTTGCATGAAAATTCATCCCACAGCCGGAACGGAGTACACTAGCAGCTTCACATTCTAATCCCCTTCGTTCATTACGATGTCTGCAATTGGGTCATTGATATTCTGTGTCGACTGTGGAAATCTTCTGAGCGAATCCACGGGCGATGCCAATACCATTCTTACCTGCGATATCTGCGGAACCCAGAACAGAGGTAAATACGCGTTCCCGCTGTGTATATCTATTTTGTCTTGGAGCTGACATACGACATTAGATCGTGCTTCCAGAACGATTGTTTCAGAGTCCAAGCCGAGTGCCTTCCCATCATCTCTTCGATCGAAGAGTTCAGCGGTCCGCACATTATCCGAGCAGCGCAAGCAGGATGATGCCGTGATTCAGGAGACATGCCCTGATTGTGGCAGGACAGAGATGAGATACTATACATTGCAGCTGCGTAGTGCAGATGAGGGAAGCACGGTGTTCTACACTTGCGAATGCGGGCACAAGTAAGTGGGCTACTTTGGGATGGGAATGTATCAAAGATGTCACGTTGCTAACCGTCTATTTTCAATCCAGGCATAATACAAACAACTAAAAGGAGGGTATTATGCGTGTATCATTTCAGAAATATATTGAACATGCAAAAAGGCCTCCCGAATGAGCAAGCATTCAACCAGCGGCAGCTGGCTCTGGAATCAAACTATACTCAAGTTCGCCATTTTTCTCATACTCCGCCATATCGAGAGCGACCACGACGCTATCCTTGACAACAACCTCTGGGTCGTCCAGGAACTTCCTCAACACTTCTTCTACCCCTTCCTCGTCACCTAGACTGCCAAGGGCCTCTGCGGCCTCATGACGGACCATACCAGCCTCCTCCTTGTTGCTGAGCGCTGCCACCAAGCTTGGGATGCTAGCGGGATGAGAGAGCTGTCCGAACACAAACGCAATTTCGTGCCTGAACAATGCCGATTTATCCTTAAGCCCTTCTGCCAAAGCCTCGACTGCTTCACACGCGGTTGGCAGGTCCGGTGGGGAGGAGAGGTCGCGTAACGCAAACATTGCACGATACCGTTGGAAGAGAGGAAGGCTTGTGTCGAGAAGAGTTTTCTTGAGTGCTGGGATCGAGTGACCCTCTGAGGTGAGAGCGGTTGGAGGAGCAGGGTCTATGGAAGTGAAGTCACTTTATTATCTGTTAGCATTGTTTTTATCCATATTATCAATCCCATACTTGTGTTTTAGAGTAACAAGGCGTACACACCTCTTCTTAACCTTCTCTGTCTGCCTTTCTTCAGAGGTCTCCCACAGAATTCTATCTACTGCAATCTCACAGGTTTCTCGAACAACATCTGGCTCACTTGGATCGTCCCTTAGCTTCCGGAGTAGATCTAGACTTGATGTGTCTGATAATGCGCCAATAGCCTCTGCTGCTTCGTGTCTACACATGCTATCCTCATTCTTATCTTCCAACACATGGCGTAGAGATGACACGGCGTGTAAATTCTTCGTCTGACCCAGGCAGTACGCTAGTTCGTGCTTTAACAGCGCTGAAGGAGAAGGGAAGGCTGCGGCTATAGCGTCTATGGCTGGGATAGTATCTTCCGTAGGCGGCTGCAGGCATGCGAGATGTTTGAGTGAGAAGAGAGCCCGGAAACGGCGGGCCAGCGGGGTAGTTTCTGATGTCAAAGTAGCCCTCAGCGTCTGAACTGTCGAGCTGACATTACCAGCTTGAGTACCGGAAATGGAACTTCCGTCTGCCATTTTTATACTGTAAATATATATGCGCCGGAGCCAGAGATGTGATAAACAGTTTTGGTGGGATGTTGTGAGTTGATCGCAGATAAAAAAAAAAAAAATTATAATTTCTTATCAGAGTTTATTTGGTTCTACTTTTAGTGCCCTGCCTAGGTATAAAACTACCATAACGCGGAAGGATTTTTCTCTCAATCAGTGGTGGCATGACCAACGCCCAATTATTGTAATATAATTCACAAGAACGTATATTTTAACTACCGGTTGGTGGAATTGGTACTCCCACTCCCTACACGAAGGGCATCTAGACCGTGTCACACCAATCAAACAGTTGACCTATATACTGTATAGAAGCTCTATTATTATCATTATGCATCAGCGTGAGAGATGAATGGGTATGAACTAGCATGTCCTTTATTGTAGACTGCGTAGCTTAGGGAGCATAAATTGAGTGTCCAATTTAGCAAAGTCCATGATAAATAGTTATGTCGCAAAAAGGGGGGAACAACGCCAATGTGACTAAACAGCAAGATCCAACTAATACAAGGGGGTATAGTTGTAGAGTGCATCGTACAGACATTCCTCTCAGCTGGGGGGTCCTTTAATGTTCCATAAAGTCCAAAGCTGACTTTTGAATGGCTCTCTGCCTTACCCAGGTGCGCTTCTCGTTAACTGACCTGAGGGAGACGAGACTAGACGGCGCCAAACGCGGCGCCAGTGGCTTCTCGAAAAACGCCAGCCCAGCACTAGTGGAGCCTCTTTTTGCCCCTGGGCTTCTGCTCGACGAGCCATCTGTCTCAGTCTGCCTCAGAAGGCGAAAACATGCATGAAATATGAAATATCCAAAGAAAAAAAAAGGAGAAAAGGAGAAGCTGAAAGTATTTTTAGTAGGGAGAGGAAAAAAAAAAAACGGCGATGGCCGAACTCGGCCTAGCGTGACTCCATGCTTACCTAATACCCCTGACTAAACAAAAAGTGACGCAGCTTTAAAATAAAATCAACAAGGAAGACGACGACCAAGGCATCATCTACCATCCGCCAACATTCTACGCTGCGAGAACCAAGCGGACTGATGTTCCAGGCGCTGGACCTGGCTTTATATTCATCTGCTGCGTTCATCAGCCCCGGAGTCCAGCCTCAATGGCTGAGATGAAGTCTCTCTCCTAAAAAAACAACGACACTGCTTCCTTATCTACTACTCCGTACGATGCTCTCCCATTCTATACGCTCCCGACTCCCGGGATGCGCTGCCTGCTGGATCATACAACGCTCCGGATATAGCACAGTGCGGTTTCTGCGATCCCCACCTAAAAACATACCCGATCGCCAGCTTCTCATCCTCCAGCGACATCCACTTTCCACCCAGAACGTCTTCCGAGCCTCCCGACCGTCCACCTTGAGATCGCAATGCCGCTCACTAACCACCGGAGAAGGCCCAGGGGCCTCCAAGGTTTCAAAGGAAGTACGCCGTAGCCGGATATTACGCTTCGGATTCAGGGTCTTAGCCTTCAGCGGAGGCGTGATGCTATTCGGCTTTGGACTTGTGTTTGCGTTTTTCGTCTACGATGCCACTACCTATCGTACCGACCCAGACAACGTCGACATCCCTGTCTCGCAGACCGCACTTAATCCAAGACGGGGTGGCCCGAAGAACCTTCCAATTGCCGAAGTTCTCGTGGACGATCACGACTGCGACATGAAGTTGGAGCAAAAAGATAAGCCGAAACTTGTTATTCTTGGTACCGGATGGGGAAGCGTGGCATTGATGAAGAGTTTGAATCCCGGGGATTACCATGTCACCGTTGTCTCCCCCGTAAACTACTTCCTCTTTACTCCAATGCTTCCTTCAGCAACGGTAGGAACCCTTGGACTTAGCTCGTTGGTAGAGCCGATCAGGCTGGTTGTACAGAGGCTTCGGGGGCATTTCCTTCGAGCCGAGGCGGTGGACGTAGACTTTGACGAGAAGCTTGTTGAAATATCTCAAGTCGACTGCGATGGCAACAGAAAGAATTTCTATTTGCCGTATGACAAACTGGTTATCGGAGTTGGTATGTCTTTCGGAACCCTCCTCCCTTTTGGTCTTCTATGATAGCCCATTACTTATATTTTTCCAGGCTCTACAACCAATCAGCACGGTGTCAAAGGTCTTGAACACTGCAACTTCTTGAAATCGATTGACGATGCTCGTCAGATTAAAGCAAAGGTGCTTCGAAACTTGGAAGTAGCTTGTCTCCCTACTACTAGTGATGAGGAACGGAAGCGTCTTCTATCCTTCGTTGTATGCGGAGGCGGCCCAACCGGCGTCGAATTCGCTGCTGAGCTCTTTGACATGTTAAATGAAGATTTGTTCCGATCATTCCCTAGGATTTTGAGAAACGAGATATCTGTCCATCTCATCCAGAGCAGAAGTCATATTCTTAACACCTACGATGAAACATTGTCCCTTTATGCTGAGGTATGTGGCTTGTTTGATGTTTGGGTTGCATTCTACTTATACTGACTTTTCTAGCGACGGTTCGCTCACGATCAAGTCAACGTGCTCACCAATTCAAGAGTCAAGGAAGTCCAGTCTGATAAAATCCTCTTCACCCAAATGGAAGATGGGAAGCCAGTCGTTAAGGAGATTCCAATGGGCTTTTGCTTATGGTCAACTGGAGTCGGTGAGTTTTATCATGATGACTGATCCCTTATAAACAATTTGCAATTAACAGTGTGTAGCCCAAGCAGAGCTTTGCCGAAAGCTGTCCAAGAAGCTGGAAGGCCAAAACAATAAGCACGCCCTAGAGACAGATACCCATCTTCGACTACTCGGAGCTCCACGCGGAGAAGTATATGCTATTGGAGATTGCTCCACTGTACAGAATAACGTTGCTGACCACATTCTATCCTTCTTACGTGAAATTGCCTGGGAGAAAGGCCGTGACCCCCAGAAAATTCATCTCACTTTTGGAGAATGGCGTGATGTAGCCCAGCGTGTGAAGAAGCGCTTCCCGCAAGCCTCAAATCATCTCAGAAGACTCGACAAGTTATTTGAACAATACGACATTGACCGAAGTGGTACCCTCGACTTCCATGAATTGCACGAGCTGCTCGTACAAATCGACTCAAAACTTACTTCTCTCCCTGCAACCGCCCAGCGCGCTAACCAACAAGGACACTACCTCGGTCGCAAGTTCAATAAAATTGCCCTTGCCGTCCCAGGAATGCGTTCTAAGGAAGTCAATTTTGAAAGCCTTGATGAAAGCGTTTATCGAGCTTTTGAATACAAACATCTCGGCAGTTTGGCATATATTGGTAACGCTGCTGTATTCGATATCAATGGTCTCAGCTTCGGAGGAGGCTTACTTGCCGTGTATTTGTGGCGAAGTATTTACTTTGCTCAGAGCGTTAGCATCAGGACCAGAGTCATGATGGCCATGGACTGGGCTAAACGAGCTCTCTTTGGAAGAGGTATGATTTCCTAGCTCGACAAACATGGCTATCAGGCTAACAGTGTTTCTAGATATGATGAATTTCTAACTATCACGCTACCCACATTGCATTTTCTACACTTCTAGTCGCTCACTTAGATGTTTTCCTATTTATCTGGATAATACCATTTTGTTTACTCCATACTTCATCCAACTTAGACTTAGCTGTTCGACCTCACCTCTCCATGATGTTTATTTATTTCCCTTTTTTTATTCTTTAGTTTCATCTTTTTGACATCCTATCTCATTGGTTCTCTGCATTTGCTTTTTTGTAGCTAGCTCACTTGTTTGCCCTATTATGTTTTCCTCTTCCATGATTGTTTCCCAGTCTTCGCCTGTCGCTGGACGAATTCCTGCCTTAGTTACAAAACATTCATTGCTGCATAACTACTTATTGCTCTTGCCTGGATACCTTGGAAAGATATTCCAGAATGTTGATACTTGTGAACGGTTTATATTATTTAAAGCAAATTTGGATGTTTACGCACTTTGAAGCAGCAGACAGGAGCATACGTATACTCGCCATTTATCTACGTGGAAGAGAGTGGGAGAGAAAAAGCGCATTCATTGAAGGCCTTACCTCGATGAGATACCTTACGGGAGACTAACTAAAGGAAAGTATTATTATTGAGAACGTTCATGATATCGTTGTCAATGCTGAATCACGCCTTTTTAAAATACACTGGAACGTGTTAAGCTAATATACCTGCGTGAGGGAAGAAATTGAAGACCATCCCGCTCCGAAAAAAAACCCCTTGCGCCATGCTAAGCGATTGGAAGAATAATTAAAACGGGCCATAAAGGCACAAGTTACTGAACGTTTAATGAACCATCGAGTCAAGGTCGCCGCGCTCTTGCATGACAACATCATCCTGACCGGCAGAACCATTGGTTTCATTGCCATTAGTGGCGTCATTATCAAACCCGATATCCAATTTGTCTGGAATATCCTTCTTGGAGTTTCTGGCCATTTTTTCAGACCAAACGCGAAGTTTGACAAGAGCACGAAGTCTAGCTTCACTTACTGAGCCTTGTCTTTGGAGGATGGCTTCGTTAACCTTTGCTGCAACGGTTTTACGCATAGCAGGATCAAGAAGTTCATTCAATGGGGCTGAGAGATTTTCCGGAGAAAAGATTAGTAATGACATAGTTTCCTCGAGCTCCTTAATGAACTGCGGTGCTGTCGGAGCTCGAGGAGCCAACTGTGAAGTAGCAAAATCTAGAGCCGGTGTGATATCGGCATTTGGGGTAGTTATACAGTTGCGTATTAACTCGATGAGCTGGAGGCGTAGTAAAGAGAAATGGAGCTCGGGCTTGTCATCAAGCAGCTATTAAACATATCATTAGCAGCATATTCAACCAAGGTGATCTTGCTTGCACAATAAATGAATAACTCCCAAAGAATCATACTGAGGACTGAAGATGAGTAGGTTTCATCAATGCCCTTATAAAGGGTCATTATGCGTGGTGCATGAAACATCGTCTAATCATGTGGAAGGCGAAAAGATGTGTGACTAGAGCGGGGATAAATTACCTGGGGGTTGAGCTCATTGAGCTTTTCGATTGCTGACTGGATATTGCCAGAGTAAATCGCATTTCGAATCTCGACGCGTTCTTGTACCATGTCAGAATCATGGCGCTGAGGGATATTTGCCTCTGCCGCAAATTTATTTGCTGCGGATGGGTATCCGTTCGTGACAAGATAGTCCATTACTAGGTAATTGATGTCCCTGCAGAAGCGCGTCCATTAGCGAACCTGCTAAATAAACGCACACAAAAATAGTGGAGATCGATGTTTCAGCTCAGGCAACAAGTTATTTTTTTTTTCCTACACGAGATTTTCGGAGAGATTCCCAACTTGAGTTTTAACTCATCATAGCATCGACATCGTTCGATATCCAGGAAGGATTGCGCTGGAGGATCAGGGAAGGAAGAAACTCACATTTTGGACGGTTTATGCTCCTCCATCTTCTTCTCAAAGTTTGACCATGTTGGAGTGGCCGTGGAGGGAGTTGGTGACATCTAAACACTTTAGTAATCTCTCCGTGGTGAGCCTTTGAAAGAGAGAGAACTCGCTCCACATACGAGATTCGCAGAGGCCATTGTCACCAGCTTTTCAACGGTCTCCAGGAGAGCAGAGAGGGCGTGTGAAGCTATGTTGGTCTATTCCTCAGTCCGTGTATCTGACCATCGCCGTTCCATGAGAGAGGGAGTGGGTGGAACAGGTCACCGGAAGCAGAGGCGCTGATGATGCGGTTGACGAGAAGAAGAGGAAGTTGGAGGTTGAAAAGAAGTTTCTGCCTTTTGTACTTCGGCTGACAAAGCCCTGGGCCCTAGCGTGGTCATGTGACAAGCTTTTTAGCCGGTCGCGTGTTCAGCAGGAGGAAAAGGGCTCCACCCGCGAGCTTCTTTTTACACAGTCGAGGGAGCAGGGCGAGAAAAAGAGACGCCCAGGCAAAAATCTCCGTTCTTCCTGGCACTTTTTCTTTCTGTCCTGGATGTTTATATATATATATACGTATGGGGTGCTGATATCACTGTAAATAGTGCCGTGGCCCTGGAGACCGGCGTTTGCTTGTGGTATGTTTTACCCCATACCGAACTTTTGACGCCTATATTGAGAGTACCTATAGCTTTGTGGTAGTCTTGTTAGGGCATGTTCCGTGTCCAACTATTACTATATCGCCTTGGATAGGACGGTATACTGCTATTTTTCACATATATCTTTCATATACATACATATATGCCACGATATCAACATGCTTGAATCGGAATTTCGACACTTCACGATGAGCCGGCAGAATACCCGGTATCACTGCCCCTGGGAGCCGATGATCATTGTTGGTGTTGCTGGTAGCTCCGGCTCTGGCAAGTCTTCGGTATCCCAGGAAATTATTAACTTGCTTGATCTCCCGGGAGCCTCCATCTTGGTCATGGTATTTTCACTTCGGGGACGGAAGCTGCCACAAAACTATGGTTGGAACAGTTATATCTGACTTTACATACGAAAAGGACTCGTTCTATAAGACACTCACGCCTGAGGAGAATGCTATCGCACATGCAGACGAATACGACTTTGATTCTCCTCTCGCAATAGACTTTGACGTCCTTGTTAAACTGTTGCGAGATCTGAAGAAAGGGTATATATACATAATAATACGCTGGTTCAGTATAGAGTCGCATAACATCATGTCTAATGTCCTAATAGTCTCAAAGTTGAAATACCCATTTATTCGTTCAAGAAACATCAACGCGAACCTGAAACGACCCCCATGCATCCCCCGCGAGTTTTGATTCTCGAGGGTATACTGGCCTTCACCGACCCAAGAATACTGGAACTTTTGGATCTAAAGGTATACACCAGCTCATGTGTATATTTTTGACATGGTTAATAGTATGAAAATAGATATTTGTTGAAGCGGACATGGATGTTTGTTTGGGACGGAGAAGTAAGTACCTAGGCAATCCTTCTTGACATCTCATTCAGGTTCCGGCCTCTAATGTCAAATCCACCCAGTTGCGCGAGATGTTCGTGAACGAGGAAGAACCATTGATAGTATATTGAAACAGTGGTTCAAATTTGTGAAACCATCTTACACCAGATATGTTGAGCCTCAAAGGATTATCTCAGGTACTTAAATTCATCAACAACGGAAATAATATTTATTAACGTCTTCGATAGATATTATTATTCCTCGCGGTATTGAAAATAAGATAGCAATCGGTAGGCTAACCTCCATCCACCACTACACGCTGTTTCCATCCGATATTAACGACCCCAGATCTTGTGGTGAAGCATATCCAGCGAGGCCTTGCAAAACAGGCCAGTTACTACAATATGCGTGACAAAAAGCCCTCTATCAACCGCCGTCTTTCCTTCTAATCCAGAAAGCTACTTTGTCTTGGGATTATTGTTACGGGGAAACTACCCAATGTAGATCCACCATTTCATAGGGCTATTTGGCTCGCTAGCTGCGAGAGTATTTGGTGACGAGATTTACGTTTTCTTTTCCATATTTTTTTATTTATCTTCATGGAATTTATGACGCATTTGGCCTGTTTGGAGGATGTTGGCGACGATCTGGATGTGTGGACAACTGGAGTAGCTAGGAACAGGGGCGTAGTGGCTTGGGTTACGACCAACGATTTCGTTCTTGCTTTATAACTAGTTTTTTCAATTTGGACAGGACTCCTCGTCATTTATATATTTGTATTATTATATTAGGGCGATGCAGTAAAAAAGGACTTTCCAACGGATAGTGTTTTATTTAGTACCAACATTCTTATATGTAGCAGGTAGATGCTACCTTACCTCATCTACTTCGGCAGAGGTACCTTCCTCTTTACATGACGGGGTAATGGTTGCTGGTGCCTGATTGGAAGGCGCTTAAGCAAGTAAACAGGGAGGGTATAACTACTTGGGGGGAGAGCAGGCTTAGGGGGGAGGGTATACCTAGGTAAAAGTAAGCTTAGGCAGGGGAAGCCAGTCCACGGGCCAAGCCCTTAAGGAAAAAGGTGCTTAGGTAAGTAAGATAAACTACAGTGAATGTCGCTTAGTAAATAAAGTCCTTTTTATTATCCAATAATATATCTTTATTCTATAATTACATAATTAGGATACAACCTCGGCGTGTTCTAACTCGTTAGTTATCTTATCAGATCGTGCACAGATCATATTAAGTTCGAGAAAAAAAATCCTTAAAACCCCAAAGATTATCAGCGTTCTGGATGACAATTAAAGCAACAGTTTCCTCTCAACTATTGCAGCGTCACCTAACATCACAGTTTATAATTCGATACCCCTGGAAGTCTCTGAGTTTGCTTAATTAACTTGCTAGAAAGTGGCACGTCAGCACGATGGGGGAGAAGACGGCCTCTAAAAAGAAAAAGGCGCGATCCTCCGGCCAAAGCTCCGCCAATGTTATATGTAAGTGTAAAGACCAACAGGCTTTGAGCTTCGAATTAATAAATATGCACTACTTTGTTTGAATATCCTATCTAACCAAGATATAGCTGATCCTCGATTCGCAAACATCCAATCTGACCCCAGATATCGGCTGCCGAGCAAGAAGCACACTCATGTCAAAATTGATAAACGTTTTTCGCACATGCTGCGCGACTCTGATTTTTCCAAGAACGCTCCTGTTGACAGATACGGAAGAAAGCTAGCTCGGGACGATACACGGAAACAGTTAGAGAAATTTTACCGGGTTGACGATGAGGATGACCAGGAAAAGGAAGATAAAGATTCCGAAGAAGAATATATCAGTGTTGATGACGATGAAGAAGTACAAAAGGAGCTACGGAGGGTAGAAAGGGCAGGCTATGATCCGGCTCGCGATGGTGGATTCGACTCATCCTCTTCTGACGAGAGTTCTAGCGATGAAGAGGAAGAGGAAGATGTTGAGGGCAACATGGAAATGGAGATTCCTGGTCCCGGCCAACAAGATGCTGATATACCTACTGGAGAATATACGGAAAGGATAGCTATCGTGAATCTTGATTGGGATAATATCAAGTCCCAGGATCTTATGGCTGTATTCACCAGCTTCCTCCCTGCTGGCGGTGCTATCCGGAAAGTGTCAATATATCCAAGCGAATTTGGGCGTGAAAGGATGGAACTGGAAGAAATGGATGGGCCACCGAAGGAGATATTTTCTCACAATCCTAAATCCAAGGATGAGGACTCTCTATCGGACGAGCAAGATGAAGAGGAAGAGGAGGAAAAGATAAAAAAATCTCTCCTAGTTGAAGGAAACGCGGACGACTTTGACGCTGGGAAGCTACGGCAATACCAACTCGAAAGACTCCGGTATTTCTATGCTATTTTAACATGCTCATCAAAGGAGGTGGCCAAACACATATACGACGCTGTGGATGGAACAGAGTACATGAGTAGCGCGAATTTCTTTGACCTTCGATTCGTCCCTGATTCCACTGATTTCACAGATGACGTTCCCAGAGATGAGTGTGTGAAACTCCCAGAAGATTATCAACCAAGTGACTTCGTCACAGATGCTTTACAACACAGCAAGGTCAAATTGACTTGGGATGCGGATGATCGGGCTAGAAAGGACGCCCAAGAAAGAGCCTTCAAAGGAAGTAGAAAGGAGATTGATGAAAATGATCTCAAAGCATATCTCGGCAGTGATAGCTCTGAGAACGAAGAGGATGAAGCTGAAGCTGCGGAAGAGGCGGGAGCTGGAGCCGCACCCAAGCTGAGCAAGAAAGAGGCAGAACGTGCAAGGGTCCGAGCTTTGCTTGGTCTTGGTGATACACCTGCATCTGGTAAAAAGGAAGCAAAGCCAGTTGGAGAAATGGAAGTCACATTTTCAGCGGGGCTGACGGCCGCCCCTGCAAGGGACACAGTATTTGAGAACGAACCTGAGAAGGAAGAAACAACAAAGGAAAAATATGTTCGAAAGGAACGAGAGAGAAAACAACGAAGAAAGGCTAAGCTAAAGGCTAGCAGATCGGGCGAAGGAGTTTCGCAGGAAGAGGGCGGTGGAAAAGACAGACAAGAAACCAAGGAAGCCGAAGAGGACCTTGGCTTCGATGACCCTTTCTTTACTGCACCTGAGCTTGACGCTGTGAAGGCAGCCAAACAGCGCAAGGAAGACAGGAAAAAGCTGCAGGAACAGCGCAGAGCCGAGGAAGAGGCATCCGCATCCAAGAGAGCGGAACTTGAACTCCTCATGATGGATGACGAAAAGACAACACCCATTTCACACTTTGATATGAATGAGATTGAAAAGGCTGAGAAACGGGCTCGAAAAAGCAGTAAGCATAGAAAGGGGAAGAAGAGTGCTGTCGAAACTGCGCCCGTGGATAAGTTTGAGATGAATGTTAAGGACCCTAGATTCCAAAGCCTCTTTGAAAGCCATGAATACGCCATCGACCCGACTAACCCCAGGTTTAAACAAACAACGGGTATGAACATGCTACTGGAAGAAGGTCGAAAGCGAAGACGCCATGTCGATAATACGGACCCCAGTGAAGAGAAATCCGGTGAGAATCTGAAAAAGAGTAAAAAAAGCAAGTCAAGTTTAACCGTGGCAGATGATGGGGAAGCTATCAGCAAGCTTGTTCAAAAGGTGAAGGCAAAGACCAAAAAATGAATCCTTGTATAGTAACTAAAAACTTATACCATCAGATAAATAGTTAGTGAAAAAGAAAAAATCCATGTCCATGAACCACTACCTTTTCTACTGTAATCTTTACCGCTGCTTTTCCACTTTGCGCCAAATGGCCGCGGTTTGGCTCTATATAGCTATGAGGTAGCTGGAAATATCTCGGAGTTTAAACGCTCCCGTTTGCTTCAATCACGTGATAACTAATTTGGTTCGTAATTTTTTTTTTTTTTTTTTTTTTTTTTTAAAAACGCTTTTCTCAACAAAGTCATAGTCTTGACGATGAGACATCAATCAATCCTATGAGGAAAAGGAAGCCGGCGCACTCACAATGGCTAGTTTCGACGATAATGCCGCCCGGGCTAAACGGAGAAAGATTGATGGTGATTCTACTATTCCTGTAACTGCCGAAATTACCTCCTACCAGCAATTGAGAGATATTCTGAGGTTCCAGCAAAGCATATCACAGGAAACAAAGCAAGGTATGTGCTGATATTCCTGATTATGATGCATAGTATTGATTAACCTAACAAACTGATATAGGGATTCGTCACTTTAAAGAATTTTTGGCTTCTATTCAAGGGGACATCTCCGAAGCTGAAAAGTCAAAGAAACTCCAAGTCCTACAAAAATATTGTGCTTCTCAATATGTCAAAAGAGGAGACGAAAATCCCCCGATTTGCTTCACTGATCTTGTTAGCACTTGGAACTTTGCAGAGAGCAATAATGAAGAGTCAACACTTTCGCTTATACCCTCAGTTCTCGCATCTTTCTTGAAAACCGTTTCTTCCCAACTTGAGTTCCGAGAATTTTCAATTGAGCTTAGCAAATACTTGCTATCCAATGAAAACATCAAGCTTATCAATCGTGGCCTTACTGCCAGCAAGTCAAAAGAGCATTTGATATCGCCTTGTCTTAGGCTGCTGACTGAGATCGTGAGCTTTGACGGTGGGGCTCTTGCAAAGGTAGTCTATGCTAAACGAGATATCACGCTGAAAAGGCTCGACGTGTTTCTTACCATGCGTAAGTTACAAGCGGGGGAAATGGCTGCGGATCGACGTAAGCCCACGCTCCGCCGTATTGCCCAGCGCTACTTGCTCGCAAATTTAAGATATCAAAGCCCTGCAGCTAAAGCTGAGCTGTTGAGTCAGGGGAAACTTATAAAGATATTCATTGAGGATATTAAGCGAGATTCAGGGGACATAATTGTGGATATTATCAAGACATTGGATAAGTTCGTTGTATCCGATCCTGTTCTCTCCCGCAGTGTCAAGAGCCGCCTCTTAAGTCGATGGAACCTGGAAAGATTCGCAACACTCTATGGGTATGAAAAGGACTCCGAGGAACTCATGCCGGAAGGCGTGTCTGTTTCTGACGAAATACACAAATTTTTACTGCTGGTTTGCACAAACGTCGACAAGGGTGTCTTATTATCAGATAATGGTTGGTATTCGTCAGGCAACAGTACAGAACCACTGATCAATGATAATGAAACCATCTCTCTTGGGCTTGATGCACCCAGCCACTTCGACAAATTTAACGAAACAATACCAATCCGTAATGGAAACCTTTCAACTTTGATTCAGTTTCTTCGTCCCGAATCAGACACTCGACAGATGCAGTTGCTCCTGAAAATTTTCCGAGCTGCTCCTGAGCTTGTATATGACTACTTTTCGAAGCGCAATATGTTTAATTCCGACCCGAAGCCGACACAGGCATGGCTTGGAGAGTCCGCCTTTTTATTCTCTACTATCCAGCTGCCTGTGCCTCAAAAATGTGGCTTCAGAGAAGGCTCACCTGCGGTACCTCCTCCGGTATCTGTTGCTATTGAGAGCATCCTCCCGCGCCCTCTTACACAAAAAATGTTGACCCGCTGTATCAATCAGAATACTGAAATTGTTACGTTGTTTGCGATCAAGGCAACAACAGCGGCTCTTCGAAAACTTCGAGCCGTGCTAAAAATGTTTGACTCCATGGGAACTTCAAATCCGGAACTCTGGAGCCAGGCGTCTACAAAACTTATGAATGAGTTCACTTCCAGATGTCCTACGATGAAAGACACCATTGTTGCCTTCCGCCAATCCCCGAAGGATGACCTGCTGCAGCGAGATGCGCTTTTAGAGCTGCTTTCCTTATATTACCAAGTCGCTCCAACTGTAGCCTTTGAACAAAAGTTCGACGTATCATTGGTCTTAGTCGAAGTCCTGGACCAACTGAACAATGACGAGTTGTCTACGGAAAACCGTCAGTTATTATTCAGCCAATTGCAGCACATTCTAGCAATCTCTCAACATTCGCCTGCTATGCGCTGGTGGCAAAAGCCGGGTAAGTTGCGTCTTACTGGGAGGTCTACCGATGAGACTGACATACTTATTTGATTTCTAGCACCCTTAACCTTGTCGGTATTTACCTCGGTGCTAAAAGTTGCTGTGGAAAAACAGGAACATAGCACCCGGGCCAAAATTAACTCCCTTCTACAAGATGTTTTGACGCAGGATTCAATCTTGGCACAACCGGGCTCATTCGAAGCCCTTGTGCTTAGCATTCGGTTGGAAGATGAAAGTACTTCTGTGCCCTGGTCTTTCATTGACAACTGCCTCACAAGACTTGCGAAACGGCCAGTCCCATATCTCGACCAAGTGAGCTCATTACCTAGCAAGTCATCATTGATAAGCCCAGTTTTAGTAGTGATTTCGGAACAATGGCCCTTTATCGTGAAAGCACAAGATGAGATGCATGAGCTTTCCACGGCTGCATGGATTTCCAAATTACTTGGTTATTTGAAGGCTTATGGAGAAGATAAGAATGCACTTACATCCGTCCGTGACACGATTTTGAGTGAAACTAAGGTGAAAAAGAGCCGCTCGCTGCTTAAAAAGGCTTTTGATCGTGGTACAGAAACACACCGGCCTGTTCTGGCTGAAGAGGATACTCAAATGGGCGGTACTGAAACCCTTCCATCGTCAGCGGCTACACAGGAAGCGAACCTTTCTGAGGTTTTCGGTGAAATGCAGATGGCTGGCGAGCCTCCTATTGGCTTGCACAAATGGGAAAGAGAAGACCTTGAACTAGCAATAGACCAAGGGTATATTGGAGATCTGATATTTTGCATCTGCTCTGAGCATGAAGAAGTTCGGCGTCAAGCTATGGCTGGTTTATCACGCTTCATGGCAAAACTCAAGGTTAGTTCTTTCCTTGTCAGAGTTATGATAGGCGGGTTATTTTTTTTTTTTTCTCCTAACTTTCTTAAACTGAGCAGGAATCCTCGTTTGAAGAGCGTCAGACGATATACATACTCATTGGCGAATTGTTGGAAACAGTGAAGGGGCTAGGCCTTGACACACCAGCACCTTTCATTGTTGGAGAACTTGCAGTTCGCATGCTCGCCATTCTCACGAATCCTAGTCACAAGTTATACGGAAAGATCAACACTTTCCTGAATAAGAGCCCTCAATGGGAGGTTGGGAAGATTCCCTCGTATTGGATTGACAAAATACTATACCACGAGCCAGAAAGCGACGATGGCAACCATGAAGAAATTGGCTGGCTGCTAGATTTATTCGTGTACGGGCTTAAATCTGAACTGGTGAGTTATACAAACCCGGGAATCATCCTTTCTGTTAAGTAGCTGACTATATGCTAGGACATGGACATATATCGACGAGCCGGCGTCTTTGAGCGGCTGTTCTCTTTGTACAGTTCTCCCACATTGACAGGAGGACTGCGGAAGAAGATCCTTCACTTGGTATATCGTGTTTGTGAAATCGGGGGCAGCACGACACTGATCACTCGGGCTGCTGCCCTCAGTTGGGTGCAAGGCCAGGCAGCGATATCCGACGCCCACAGCAGCACACTGCGAGCCCTTGCAACAGAGCTGTACCGTACCAGTTCTAGCGAATGGGTTGATCGCTGGAGTGGCTCTGCGTTGGCAGCGGCTGTTGCGTCGACAGGGGCTTCGAGTGTACAGCAGTTGGCGTGCTAAAAGCGTCAGCCATCCAGGCTGCTGCCTACCGTGGCACCCATAGACAGGACGGACAACAAAAGTAAATAAATATATAACATATTCCATTAAAATCCCATAACTACATCTACGCTCTCTGGACCGATCTACAATCCTCCTCTCTCGTCCTCTTCTGCTGGCTCGACTTTGGCGGTGGTGGTGGTGCACAGAGAGGAAAACTCTAAAGCTAGCGACCGCTTTGTATCTTTTTTCTCCATCACAGAAAATTCACCCATTTGCTTCTCCAACCCCCCAAAACAGAACCAAACCAGCACAGCCATTGATCCGTACAAACCGCCCTTCTACGCACCCTGCTCCTGGCCTCGATCCCAAGTCTACGCCGAAGAAGAACTCCGATAGATCTTCCCCCCCTGAGCGGCCTCAACTCTTCCACAGACCCACCACACCTTTAGCTTCGACCGCATCCCAACCAGCAACCCTTGCCACGAATTGACAGCACTTCTCTCCATTCAACCGCAATATCAAGGACACCGTTTGAACCTGATCAGACTTCCCAAGGCCCTCCCGAACACCCTCAGCTTTGTTACGCGCTCGATATTTTCCTAATATTCCACCAGAGTTTGGGCCATGCGGCTTGGTTAGCCAATATACTCTCCCATGGCACGCAGATATTCACAGGAGGAGCTTTTACACCTGCGGGAGTCGCCTTTAGTGGTAAAACCAGATGGCTTGCCTCCGATAGAAGAATGGATGGGGTATGTATTAACTGCTTTCCTTACTCCTTCTCTTGTATTAGTCTGGTTGAGCAATGCTAACGGTTATTTGCCAAACCACAGACCGCTTGTGGATGCATCTACACAGAAGAAACATACTGCCTCTAAAGAACAAACGAACCAGACCGAGTCTACTGCTTCAGCACGTAGGTCAAGTTTCTTTGAGCCACGTCATATATCTCGTTCGTCGAATTCGGGTATGTCATGCTGTCACTGAACCGAACCCCCCGCCTTACTGATATTAACCCTATATTCTAGAAGACATCATACTAGGGCCTCCCAAAACATCATTTTCTTCTTCGACGAGAGGCTTTGGTAAATTTAGTGACCCCGATAGGTATAATAGCTTGAAATCTTCCGATGGCGATAGCACCAAATCCGACCGTTTCCCACACCGTGACAAATTCCTAAAGGATAAAGACTCGGGTGATAGAGACAGAGAACTTGACAAGCGAGACTCCAAATCTCATATCACAAATGGCCGAAGAAGTGGTCGTGATGATAAAGATGACTGGGGGACCCGGTCTAGACGCACCTTCGGCCAGGAAGAAACAGTTGATAGGAGAGTTAAACGAGAGGGAGACAGATGGGATAGCAGGGAATTTAGAGAGCATCGTGACCAACAGGAAGCTGGAAATGAACGTGGCCATCGCGGTGAGCAAGGCAAATACCCTAATCGGAGGGATACCCAGGGCAAAAGCCGTCATGATCATCCCTCATGGTTTCGTGATGGCGATTCCCAGGAGAATGTTGAGCAGGAAGACGACAAAACTCCTATACGAAACCGGGAGTGGCGTCGTGGTGTGCAAGGCCAGGATAAGGATAGGGACAGGGACAGGGACTGGAACCGGTCTACAAAGCACGAGCAAGACCCTGAATGGATGGATTCGTCTAATAAATCAGACCACAAAGAAGCCCATACCCAGGAAGACTTCCAAAGGTGGAAAGAGAGGATGAAATCAGGCGGTGCTCCGCCATCGGATGAAACGAAGAAGAAGGCTCCAGAGGCTAGCAGTAGCGTTGAGACGAAGCCAGCTGAAATAAAGCGAACGGAGGGAGAGATGTTTTCAAGTCTTGAACCAGCATATAAAGCTGATGTTGGATTTGATGACTTTTTTGGGCCTTGGGGAGGCTCTAAGTCTACCCAGGAGCCAGGACATGGCAATGTTGCTGCTGGATCTGCCCCAAAGGAGAGTCAAGCTGCAAAGCCAGCAAAGTCCTCTAGGTTTGCTGGTTTTTTCAACTCTCCTACTGAAGCAACCCCTAAAGAAGCTGAGGCTACAGTTTCTCAACCACGCCCAGTATCGACTGATGCCGATCAAGAAGGCTTTCAGCGAATCTTACAGCTCCTTGGTGGTAATAAGTCTAGAAACTCCACACCTCAAGCTGAAGAAATGATGCGGCCAAAGCCAACTCCACCCCAGCAAGTCCAGCAAGAATTTAGCCATATACCTGCTCCTACTGCATCGCCACATCATGATGTTATCAATCGACAACCTTATATGGGTTATTCGGAGCCTCATCGCGAGCAGACAGCACATGGGCTTGAGCAACTCATTGCGCAAAAGGCTCCCAAGGAATCTCAGCCATCTCCCTTTGATTCCAATCTTCTACTTCGTTTAATGCAGCAAGCAAAAATCAGTCAATCCCACCAAGGCCAGGTGCCAGCCCAGACACAACTACAGAACCCTGGTGCTCAAAATATGCCCGACATGCAGCCTAGGAACCACGAGATACCAAAACAGAAAAGCCCACTTTTCTTCGACGACCCTGCAATTGCAAATATGCAACGTCCAGATCCAAATGATCCTCGAAGTCAGCTTCGCCGTCGAGCCACAGGAGGCCCCCCTGGGTATTATGATGAAATGCAATTCCAAGGCCCTTCAAGTGGAAGTCATACTCCTGCTAACCCTCCTGGCCTTCGCACTGCTCAGTCTGCTGTTCAGCCATCAATGAACATTCAACGACCACCAGGCCTCGAACAGGTTACCTCTCCGGGAGGGTGGCCAAATCCCCAGCAGCTGCAGCAAGGGCCATCCGCGCAATTTATCGGACGTCCCGGAATGCATAACCCACCCCCGAATCGTAATATTAACCAGAGTTACCCACCCGTTCAGCAGATGCCGATGCCAGGGGGGATACCTCCCCTTAACGATAGGCAAGCCTTCCAGCGAGGTCCTGGAGCCGCTGGCCCCTCCAACTTTGGTCCTCCACCTGGTATTGTCTCCCCTCCAGGATATATGGCTATGAACCATCCGCCTCCTTCGGCTTTCCCGCCTATGCCTCATAATCCTGAGGGTATGATGGGCATTTCTCATGGCCACCCCGCCCACTTCGGCGCAGGACCGCAGCCAGGTGTAGGAGGCCATCAGCCATCATCTCGACAGTTGCTTGAAATGTTCACGGGACATGCTGGGGGACCAGGAGATGGAGGTATGGGAAATCGAAATGGTTCCGGTATGATGGGCCCCCCATATCGCTGAGCCTACTTCGCGGATTAGAAACACAAAACTACTTTTCAATTCAAATGCTCTGGATTTTCCAGGCAATTATACGGGTTTTAACCTCCTTGGACCTTTATTCTCCTTCCTCCCTTCTTTAGTTGGATATACTCATATTCATCTAGCTGTATAGCTATTGATGCTTTAATGTGCCTATTTGGTCATTTCTGCCTTTTGTTTATCTTTCTCCTTTCAACGTTCTTTGCTTCTCCTTTGTGATACACGGGTCGGGGCTGGTCTGCAATCTCGTATAGGTCCTGTTATGAACTCTTACTCTTGCTGTATGCCTCTGAATGTCCGATGATCTGACTATTTCCAATTGCTTCTTTATTTCTGCCTTTTATGTGTGTTGATTTACTACACTTCACAACTCTTCCTTTTGTTCAACCCCTTTATTTCAGCTGATTTTCTCTTCTACTTATCTTAACCTGCTGGTATGGTTCTGTTACTATCCTTATGCCGATAACTTACTATGCGCGCTTCACCACTTTTGCCTCACTTTTGCCTCGCAAATATCAATGTCTCAACAATCAAATATCCCCATGTCTTTATGTACTATTTGCCTTTACCATTTTCATTTGCCTCCTTACCTGCAGATATTGAGCACAACGTAATTTCTGATATGATATTCAAATAAGTGCAGCCTTTTATCTATTATACCAGATGACTTTTCGCTAAAACTTTTCGAATGTACTTTGAGAGTATAGGATGACAAATAATAAATACTGGCTTGTAAATAGCGATAAAGATAAGTTGCTGTTGAGGTAATGCCACTGCTAATAAACATCAGCATCATGTTACGCATTTGACCTGGACGATGCACCAAGCTCTATCTAATTCAATATGGTATTGGTACATTTTTCCCCGGAGACAAGAAATACAGTAGATGAGGGGACAAGCGCTGCGGCTGGGCTAAACAGTGTAAAAATAAAAAGGGCGAGGAAAACCAAGGTAGCCCGGGGAGAGAGATATTTGAATATCTGGGCATGTAGGAGTCATCCCCAGGTTCCTCCTCCACCGCCGCGACCTTGTCGTCTTTGGGCTGATAGTCGCCAGTCATCTTCGCCTGCAAATTTGTTATGTAATGGCTGAATGCGCTCAGCTCTTTTCCTCTTTGATAATTTGTTGGTACTCGCTTGCTTGTAGAACGTCGGTGCTGCCTCAACAAGCCACTAAATAAAGTAAATGAGTTAGTATTATCATAATTTTAAAACCGGCTATAAGATATAGGGATAATAGGGATAATCACGTACCTTTGGCTCTATTGTAGTGGCACACTGCATGTACTCTTTTGTTGTGAGGACAAGGGTATCGAAAATGACATGCTCAGCAGCTTTTCCGAAGAGTGCAGAGCTAGGGTGCATATAAACCGGGGTGCCTTCAATCAAAGTCTTATATCCTTCCTGTGGGTCTTTTCTGGCAGCGTTTCGGAAAAAGCCTGAACAAAATGCCTGCCGAACTCTCGTAGTATCCCTACCACAAGACACAATTTTATGGTGGTATCGATCCATGATGGTAACCAATTGTTGGCGGACATCCTGGGCTCGACGGATTTGTCGGGCTTGAATAAAATTTTCAAAACACCAAGGGGTACTAAATCGTGACTGTTTCCATGCGTTATAAACATTGAGCAAGGTAAGGTGGTCACCATGAGGGTCATGAAATTTAGCTTTCTTTTGATCCGCCTGCTGCTGTTTTTCTTTAGGTCGATAGAAGATACCTTGAGCCACTGAGAGCATAGCGACAATAGTCAGGACTTCATCGGAGCA
Organism: Trichophyton mentagrophytes; assembly: GCA_003664465.1. NCBI lineage: Eukaryota > Fungi > Ascomycota > Eurotiomycetes > Onygenales > Arthrodermataceae > Trichophyton > Trichophyton mentagrophytes. The sequence continues at coordinate 70,351 of QQSR01000062.1, read as the reverse complement.
GCCCATATCCACAGAGGCAATAAGGACCTTGGCCAGGCCGGGATCCATGGGAAAATCAGCCATCTTCCGACCAAGGCGAGTCAAAAGCCCCTCATCGTCAAGGGCAGAGAGTGCATATAGCTCCTCAAGAGCTGTGAGCATGGTGTTGGTAGGGGGAGGATCCATGAAGTCGAAATGTAAGAGGTCATTAATTCCCATCGCCTTGAGCATAAGAATAGTTTGGGTAAGGTTTTGGCGCTGAATATCCGGAATTGATGTCGGTAACATCTCAGATTGATATGCAGCTTCGGTATATAATCGAAAACATTTACCAGGTCCTGTTCTCCCAGCACGGCCAGCGCGTTGTTTGGCTTGAGCTTGTGAAATTGGCGTGATCACCAACGAATCCATTCCCAGCTTTGGGTCATAGGCATTTTGTTTAACGAACCCAGGGTCGATAACGTAGTATATTTGGTCTATTGTAATCGATGTTTCCGCGATATTAGTCGCAATAACAACCTTTCTTCCCCCGGGAGGGGCCGGCTCGAAAATCCTGCTTTGCATTTCGCTTGGAAGAGCAGAATAAACAGGAAGGATAACAAGTTCGGGTACGTTGGGACCTAACGCTTTCATTCTTTCATATAAAATCTCCGCGCTAGTGTCAATCTCCTCCTTACCAGTTAAAAACAAAAGTATATCCCCGGGTGGTTCAGTGAGATGAATTTGCATCACTGTAACCAAGGCGGCATCCAAGTAGTCTGACTCAGGTTCCTTGGAGTACATTATTTCCACGGGATATGTCCTTCCAGGTATGGAAAATATAGGACAGCCATTAAAATATTCCGAGAATTTGTCTGCATCGAGGGTAGCTGATGTCACAATGAGCTTAAGGTCAGGCCGTCTCTTAATAGTTTTCTTGAGCAAACCAAAAAGTATGTCGGTGGCAATAGTTCTCTCATGGGCTTCGTCAAGCATTATGGCTGAGTATTTCTTCAGGTCTGGGTCCAGAAGGATTTCTCTTTGAAGAATGCCGTCAGTCATGTACTTGATTTTAGTATTGGGACTAGAGCAATCCTCAAAGCGAATGGTATAGCCAACTTCCTGGCCCAGCTGGCAGCCAACTTCTTCAGATACTCGCTTAGCAACGGACACTGCGGCTACTCGCCGAGGTTGTGTGCATCCAATCATGCCATTATTTGCAAATCCTCCTTCTGCTAAATATTGGGTGACCTGTGTCGTCTTTCCAGACCCCGTGTCACCAACGACAATAAGTAACTGATTTTCCCGAACTGCTTCGAGTAGTTGCTTGCGGAATTTGAACACAGGAAGACTTTCGCGTTGTTCTTTCATAGAAAGATTTGTCCTTTTCCCGTATGACACATCTTTATTCTGCGCTGCTCGTTTCCACTCTGGCAAAGGCTCTGACGACTTTTCAGTGGTAGCAGTGCGCAACTCGGACGCGAATTTCCTCTGTTCTGGCGCAACCATCGGATCCTGCCATTGTGCGTTGAGATCAACTTGAGCTGCCTTTTCCGCAGCCTTGTCTTGCGCTTCTTGTTGTCTAATTTCTCTCCTTTCCTTTGCGAGATTTGCGCCAGCCATGGCAGCACGGTTAAGTGAACCGTCCGGTGCTCGAACAACACGAATAGGAGAGAGTTCCAGGGACTGTTTGGTTTGACCGGCCAAAAATGGAGGCTCTTCCTCACGTACCTCAATATCAATATCCTCCTCCTCTTCAAAATCTCCCTCTCCTCTTAGCGTAGCGTGATATTCCTCATCCAAATCAGGGTAATCTGCAGCAGACACAGCACCAGAGGCAATAAGCTGTTTTATTTCCCACCTCTCTGGAGAGTTTAGCCTTTTCTTGCTTCTTTTAGCACCAGAATCCCGCTCGATAACGGGTACGCTGGACCCTAGGTTTCCATATCGATCATCTGCGCCAGTTCCATCTAATCTTTCCATATTTGCTCCTGACGCAATTCGCCTCTGGGGTGCCAGGTCGTGCCCGGAAACCTGGTCAACTTCTTTCATCGATAATCCGATCCTTGAATCCTGGATAGATACAACCTTGACCTTGACTTGCTGTCCGCGAGACACGAGATCGGATGGGTGATTTACCCTTGCACCCTCTTGCATAGCAGATACATGAACCAAGCCATCGACTCTCCCCCTGACCCCTTGCAAGTTCACAAATACACCGAAGTCCTTGATACCGGTGACTCTCCCGTCATAAATTTTGAAGAGAATAGGCCGATCATCTAGTTCTGATACGGGTGGTCTCTTAAAATCATCGTCATAATTATAATTCCGCCCAGATCGTCCTCGTTCCCTAGGCTCGTCGGGGTATTTGCGGCTCCTGTCAGAATGCTTGCTCCCATACCGATCTCTATTGGGTGATCCAGACCGGGACCTAGACCTGGACTTGTACCTCCCACGACGAGACCGATTTCTATCATAATCATCGATTTCAGGGCTTCTGCTTCTCTTTCGACTGCTCGAGTAACCATTTTGCTCCGCTTTAGCTTTGCCAGCCAAACCTTCTAGCATCGCAAACGTGTCATCCATAGCCTCTGCATTTGTATTATGCTCTGGCTCAGGCTCATCTTCCTCCCAGTGGGGAGCTTTATCATCTGGGACCGCAAGCCCTTTGAAGACCCTTGCTTTCTTCTCGATGTCATCGATTCCATCTTGTCCAATATGTTGCTTTTCCTGTTCGTCCGGTTTGGTTCGTTTTGACTTATATTTAGGATGCATTGTTAGGACTAGGCGGTCCACACTTTCCACCAAACTCTGAGGAAATTCTGCTCCAACAGCCTTGAGGGAGCTTTTGAATTCGTCGAGAGATTTGCATTTTAGATGCTGGTCGATCACGAACTCCGCGAGCGTCTTTTCGTTGACTCCTAAGTGATTTTGCAGTTCAGTCGTTACCCTCGAAACGAGTGACAAGAGCTCGAGAGACTCAAGGTCATCCATGCTGGTGATACTAACGAAACGGCTCTAGTTCTCGTTATCTTGAGTCTACCAACCTCCAGATTTTGCGATTTTGCGATAAATGGAGACGATGATCCTGGGCACCTGAGGCGGAAGCTATCCGGACAATAGATTTCCCGACAGGCGCTAGACGCCGGGCGCGGCTACCTAACCGAGCCTAAGGTTCCATCCAAGCTACGCAGGAACGTTGGTTTTTGTATAAAAGCAAATCAGGAGTTGGAATGGTCTATCCTATGATACATTTTAGACGTAGGAGTATATAAATTATAATAATACAAATCTAGAGCTTATTGTGATAACGGAGAATCTAGATTAATCGAGGATGGAAGTTGTGGTAGCATTGAGAATGGCAATGGGTATCAGAACTGATTCAGAATATCAGAGTTATGCAAGCTGCCAGAGCTTGTGGGCATGATAATATATGCCAGGAGCAAGGAGTGGTAAAGCTTTGGAATAGGAGGATAAGTGATCGCGGGCTTTAGAAGTAGAAGATGGTAGCCAGTAAGGTATAGCAAAGGGTAATGTTACGATGTGACGGAGGAAATATGCTGTGCAAAGGGTGCTGGCGGCGCCCTTATGTGAGCACTTGCTAGAGTGGAGTTGGGGTTTTCAAGTTCTATCTCATCCTCATCGGAAAGAGTGGTTTCAAGCTCTGGAATATCGGGAATTGTGTCCATGACGCCTGTCGGTTCCGCACTAGCTAGGAATTTATCTTTAGCCCCCTTAATTCGTTTCTTTCGGAGTGCTTGTTTTCGAAGTTTCGAATTCGCCGAGAATTCAGTGAGGGTGCGATCCATTTTCACTTCCGCCATCTCTTTAGCATGAGTAGCCAGCGTGCGGTCTGTGAATACACCACCGAATCTGTAACCAAGCCAGAGATAAAGAATGAGGGAACGATGGAGCGCTTCGAGAGACCGGAGGTATTCCTTATCATCACCTGAGACAGGCCTATCCAGAATTTCAAGATCCAATTCAGGAATATCTAGTAACCTGCCACTCTTCTGCTGACCAACACATTCCGCAAATGCTTTGATAACTCGTGCCATTACTGGATCCGTAGCCCGTAAAGGAGCGCTCATAAAGACCATTTTATCGATCACGTTAAGACCCTGGATGTTATCAAGGAGGCCAAACGTCGCCTCAGTGTCTTGGATTTTGCACATAAAAAACGGTGGATCCGTGCGAGACACACGTTCTAGGCGCTGGTAAATGTAGCCAAATGGAGTGTCCGGGGGGAACATATTGGAGTAATTGTCAATCACGGAATCTAACGGAAGAATTCCAGCAGCATCGAGAGGTTCTGCCTCAGCCAGCATGGCTGCTCGAATGTAGGGAAGATCTGCCTCATCAAGGCAGGTAACAAGGCCAACATTTTCCTTTTCATTCGCGTTTGTGGAGCTGGACGATTGAGCTGCACTACGGTATCTTCCGGCTCGCCCACCTATTTGTTTAACTTCAGATATTGAGAGTCGCTGAATGCCAGTAGGTAGCCTTTTTATCACGGACTCAAAAATGATTCTCTTACAGCTCCTAAAGAAGTGATTAGTAACCTCCAGCCTTATGTAGGGACGAGCTTAACTTACAGGTTCAAACCCATGCCAATAGCGTCGCTGGCAACAAGGAAGTCGTAATCGTTATTAGGGTCATTAAATAAATCAGCTTGTTGAGCACGAATCTCTGCTGGCAAGCTCCCATAGACAATTGCCGCTCTCCGGCCCGTAGCTTTTTCGATTTCCTGCTTCAAGGAATGAATCCCAACCCGGGAGAAGGCAACAATGCAATCCCCCTTTTCAAGTCGTCTAATATCACCCTTTAAACTTGATGCCATTGTCTTCAGGGGATTCAGTCGTTTATAGTTATGGATCTCAAGGGTATCGCCCATCAGTGAGACAAGGCGTTGAATAAGGGGAACAGCCCTCTCCTCGCCGCAGAGATGTAGTTCCTGGGCTTGGCATCCCAGGACAGCTCTTGTCCAGGCCCACCCTCGATGCGGATCAGCTATCATCTGGATTTCATCAATCACCCCGACTTCTACCTCCTGGCCAATAGGTACCATTTCAACCGTGTTACTATAAACTTTAACGGGACCACTTTCTGGTACTCTGACCTCATCACCTGTAATAAGGGCACATGAAATCCCCTTCTTATTGAGTCGACTGTAAATTTCATGCGCTAATAGACGTAGTGGACCACCGTAGAAGCCGCTCTTTGCTTTCTCTAATCGTTGCAAAGCATGGTACGTCTTCCCCGAGTTGGTAGGTCCTACGTGCAAGTGAATCTTCCGCTGCATGCTCCGGGCAACCGGGTACCACTCGGCTGGATACCTGAAATCCGCGAGCGAGTCTGACTTGGTAGCAGTAGAGGAGAATGCAGTGTCGAGTTTGTGATTCCGGTATTGCCTTCTCAGATAATCGACAATTCCTTCACGCCCCAACTTCCCGAACGTCCGCCTTAACGTAAATCTCTGTCCGAAATTGGCTTCATCGCCGTCATCAATAAGAGAGCTTTTACAAGCATGAACGATTGAGGCAAAAAATTTATCCCAATGGGCGAGTTCTAGCTTTGTTTGCTCAAGCTCCTTCCTGACGATGTCCGAAGATTCCAGTAATGCGGACTGAAACCGTTCATCAAAAGAAACACGACCGACTTTCCGTATCTTGGTGCTTGGGCCTTGAGCCTTCCAGGGCTGTCATACGGAGCATACAATGGTTAGTTTGTATCTCAAGCAATAGAGACAGAGGGGAAAGGTCACCTTGGAGTCTTTGCCTTTCTTTTGATCATTTTTACTCTTCCTGCCGCCTACCCAGTCAAAGCCAAGCTGATCAAGTGGTCTATTCAACGCCGTGATCCTGGCCCTGTTATGCTGTACTGATCCGCTGAAGCTCCGCCCTGTTGGAGCAGTTGGCGCGCGCAGAGCGCAACGAAGGCAAAGACCTCGAGCCGGGCGCTGCCATAGTTGCATCCCCGCAATGGTTTTGTTGGGCAGCCCTCAAGCGAAATTAGGAGCTAACAAGGTTGAAGCTGGCCTCTAATGCAGAATCCAGCGTCATCATCAAGAAAATCTCTGTAGAAGCTCTTCTTCTTCTTCTTTTTTTTTTTTTTTTTTTTGACGAAAGGAAAAAAGCATCAAAGTTTGGGTATGATTAAGGTATTCACGTGACGCGGCTAAATCCATACTATTCCTCACAACTTTGGGTGACTAAGCAAGTGGGCCCTTGAAACGCGCTTATTCCAAAAAGCGAGCAAGATCGGCGAAAATGAGTGGGATATTAACAGTCTGGGAAGTGAAGGTGAATGTCTCAAGGGAGAAAATAACAAAACAAGCTGGTCACCAAGAGTCACACCACGGCGGGTGACTGACGACTTCGTTAGGCAACGACTCCGGCGGATAAATCTGGGCCAGTTATTCTCTACCGGAGAGGGCTGCCGAAGTGCACGTATAGGTGATTTACTTTGGCTCATGCTTCCTTATCTAACAATATGGACGCCTCCTTGATCGAGGTTCAGCGCCAGGGTGAGTGATACCAAGCAGTTTTTTGTCTCTCCCTTTCCTGAGCGCCATTCGGGGATAGGTACACTAACTCTTGCCATATAGCTATCCTGGACACAGTTCGTCATGCGGGAGGCAGAGAAGTAAGCGCCCCTTGAGATCTAGTAACGAAGCATGACGCGGGGCTAAGATGACGATGTATAGTGGAAAGTGCTTGTGGTGGACGAGGGTAGCAAAAGACTGATCGATAACGCCGTCAAGGAAGACGATATCTTGAATGAGAATGTGACCAGTATGCGCATTGCCGACTTCATGCCCTATATATACATAAGCTGACACGCTTTACAAGATATTGAACAGATCGAACATCGACGACCGATGAACAAAGAAACAGACGCCCTTTATATCTTGTCAGCGCTTCCTCATATTGTTGACTGCGTCATGGCAGACCTGGAAAGACGCCGTTACAGACAATATTTCTTGGTTTGGACATCAAGTATGGAGATGGAAATTCTCCTTAAGGCATTCGATCGATTGCTGATGCAATACCTATCTTAGATCTTGAGCCTACAATGAGGAGCAGAATCAACGGATTCAGCGCTGCACGGGAGCTCATTGCCAATATGCATGTAATGAACATCAACTTCTTCCCACGAGAATCGCGGCTGGCTATCTTCCGTGACCCCTGGAGCTTTCTTACCCTCTTTCACCCTGCGTGCAACAACCTTGTGAGGAGTCACCTTGTCGAGTTAGCGCAAAAGGTATTATAATATCAATCTTGAAATTCGCTTTTACAGTCATTTAGCTGACACCATTTAGATTGTTTCTGTTTGCGTGTCACTAAACGAATACCCTCTTATCCGATACTTCCGACCTAAGGATGCACCTCATGAAGCAAGTGTCCTATGCGCCCATCTAGCCCGGTTTGTGCAAGATGAATTAGACGAGTATGCAAAACACCGAAGGGATTATCCTGCCCCTACCCCCCGGCCGAGGGGCGTGCTATTTATTACCGATCGATCCATGGATCTTGCCGCACCTCTAGTTCATGAGTTTACCTATCAGGCCATGGCTCATGACCTCCTTCCAATCAAAGAGGGCGATAAACTAACATACCGAACTGTCTTGAACCAAGGTCAAGAGACTGAAGAAACAAGAGATATGGAGATTACTGAGGGGGATAAAATTTGGGTGAACAGTCGGCACTTACACATGAAAGATCTCCTTGGAAAGCTCGCTGAAGATTTCAAAAAATTTAGAGCCCAAAACCCCCAATTTGCCGACAGGTAAGTGATTATTCCTCCCCCACTCTATTTGCACCCCCATATCTAACATTTGCCAAATAAGCGACCTTCCTGCATCAGTCAATACGGTCAAGGATATGCTCGCAGGCTTGTCAGATTTCCAGGAAGGCAAAAATGCCTATACCCTCCATCTCAATATGGCTCAAGAGACAATGCGGCTTTTCCAGGAGCGCAATCTGGCAGATATTGCAGCAGTTGAACAATGCCTTGCCACTGGAGTCGACGAGGACTTCAAAAAGCCCAAGAACATTGCAGAGCAGTTAGTTCGCCTTCTTGACGATGATGCTGTTGGTCCCTCTGAGCGACTTCGGTTGATTTTGTTATATCTGTGCTATCGCGGCGGACTCCTCGCAGGAGATATTAAGAAACTTCTTGCACACTCACAACTTCCTCCACAGGACGGTGAAGCTATCTATAACCTTGGGCTTCTAGGTGCAAGGGTTGAGAAGCCTCTTAAGGATCCAAAACCACCACACCAGCCCTTGTTCTCCCAGAAATTGCCACAACAGCCCCAGGAGGAGGACGTCAGCATATCACGCTTTGAGACAAACGTGAAATTGATGCTACAGGAGCAAATTAAAGGCACACTAGACAACACTATTTTTCCGTATACACGGCCATATTTAGAGGATGAGAGCACGCCTCATGATCAAGTTGCTCAATCCTCCCTCCGAAGTGCAAAACCAACTTGGGCCCGCACTCGACCAGTCGCTGGTGACCCCCGTCAACGGATTATCGTATTCATTGCTGGCGGTGCAACATACTCTGAAGCCAGGAGCTGCTATGAGATATCCCAACAAACTAACAAGGATGTTTTTCTGGCGAGTTCACATATGCTTACCCCAGGTTTATACTTGCGGCAAATAAGGGATCTGAGTGTCGATAAGAGACGCCTAGATCTTCCAAGTGACCGCCCTAAGCCACAGGCTCCCGCTCATCTGTTTGAGAGAGACCCGTCCCCTAAACCCAAACCACCGGCCCCTCCAATTACTGGGATGGCATCGATGAGTCTCAGCAACGGACCTGAGGCTATCAAGAGGAAGCCAACAAATGAAACTTCAAGTGCTACACCGTCTGAAACTCGACCACCGTCTAGCGGAAAACCTGCTAAAAAGGAAAAGGAAAAGAGCAAGGAAAAGAAGAAACGCGGGTTCTTTAAATAAGCTAGTAAGCTTACTCTACATTGGTGTTCTACATCTTCATTTCCGGATTTTGCGACCGCTATACCCTCGTCCCTATTTTCATTTTCGCTCCGTAGCATGATGCTTTCTCCTTGCGATACCATTTATTCGTCATCTGTAGCAATTTTCCTTTTTTGGCATTGGCGTGACTGTTTGCCTAGTATATTTATGTTAGAGTATCATAGTATTATAGTATTATAATATATTTATCACTAATACTCAACCCTCTGAGTAGATGGACCTCATACGCTCTCTAGACGCTTATCGGCCTCTGTTATCAGAAGTTTGTCTTAGGTTAGAGGCAGGGGGCAGGGTATAGCTATTTATCTGTTTCAAATATTCGAAAACCGCGGTCTGCGCTCAAGCATTCCCACGCATAAGCGCGTGACGATGGGGGGAGGGGCTTGTATCTAAGGAACTACAAAAGATATCAACTTCCTAAGTACTTCTCCATATCCTCACTCCGGTAAAAAACATCCCGTAGCTTCTCCCCTTGCTTTTTCTTCGCCTCCTCTTGTAACCGAATTTGTTTTGCATTCAGTCTGGGTGCGTTTTTTACCCTATTAGCTTCCTCCTTTTCCCGTAATTGCTTGAGTCTACGTTCATGCCTCTTCCCTCCTACATTCTCTATTTCATCTCTCCAAGAGCCTACTCCTAACCCCACAGTGTCATTCTTAATTTTGGGTTTGAGTGGAATCTGAATGCCAGACCCAGTGGGCCCTAGGCCGGTGCGAGAATCGGGATCCCAGCCATAAGAGGAGAGGTATCTGTAGCCTTTCCCTTTCCGATCAATGGCGGATGGTGGATGGGAATGTGGGAGACACACTTGATGTGCCAGAGAAGCCTCATGCGGCACAGTGACTGCCGACTCGCTGGTTGAACCCTGGGTATCCTTTTCACCATCCTGCTTCGGACGCTTAGGAGCACCCTTTAACGGGAGATGGCAAACCTCGCATAATTTTGTATGCGTCGAAGCACGGTTTGGCAAGTCAGTATCCGACTGCCTACTCGATGGGAGTACGATAGAGAGGTATTTATCTGCTATGGACGACTCTCCGGGCGCGGGCGAGGAAGAAACTGTGGCGGGGGCAGACGTTGTAGAGAGAGTAGCTGTGTCCTTGGAGGGAATAAACGGAACACGTTTCCTTTTTATACCGGCACCAAAAGCCTGGGGTGCAGAGTATTCTTCGTCATCGGAGGCCATTATCTTCTGCTCTCATCCATTAGTTATTATTGTGCTTTCTTGCGGTTGCAAAGACCTTGCGCTAGTTAATGTTGAGGCTCAAAAAGAGTGCGGTGTATTATGTAATAACCTTAAAATCGACTCCGGTCTTTGGATCGTAATCCATCAGTTTATTATTATCCTAAGCCCGAACTCACGAGCAGGTCAACGAATCTGTGGTGCACAGAGCAATGATCCCATCTAAACAAGCATTATGTTGAAATTAATTGATTGGTCTTTTCTATATATTGCAACGTGCATATAAATATACCTACCACTGAGCAACAATTTGTTTCGTTGCCACGTCCTCATTACCAAGGGCTGAACTTTCCCACCTAGATCCCTTTTAGTTTTTGAGGTCAGAAGAAAACTGTCGCCATTATGCCTTTGCCTATCCTTGCCGAAGGTGCCACCCGCGGCCTTTCAGCAATTCCCTATGGATACACTGCCCTGAAAACAGCAGCTGGTCTTGCTGTAATTGCCGCGTTAAAACGATATTTTGGAGGAGCTACCAACAAGTCAGATCGAGTCATGCACTCTAAAGTAGTTCTTGTTACGGTATGGGCATTACAATATATGCAGTTGGCCTGATACTTTACTAATGCTTTGCCCTTTTATTACGGGAATATAGGGCGGGACATCTGGCATTGGTGCAGCGGTCGTACGAGAGTTGGCAGTTAGAGGTGCCCAGGTCATAATTCTGACCCAACACTCACCTTCCGATCCGTTTATTGTCGACTACATTGAAGATCTCCGTACCTCGACTGGAAACGAACTCATATACGCAGAACAAGTTGACCTTTCCTCCCTGTATTCCATTCGGCTGTTTGCTACAAAATGGATCGACAACAGCCCTGTACGGCGGCTTGATATGGTTGTTCTTTGTGCGAATACACAGAAACCATCCTCTTCTCGAGTATCGCATGGAACCAGCGAAGGGCTCCAGGAAGAATGGCAAATAAATTATCTTGCGAACTACCATCTACTAAGCATTTTAAGCCCTGCTTTGCGAGCCCAGCCGCCCGACCGAGACGTACGGGTTATATTTACCACTTGTTCAAGTTATATTGGGGCGAATAAGTTGGATCTGAAAGTATTGGAAAAGGCAACAGTTATCCAGCATTCAGTTGACTCGTCGGCAAAACAAAAGGCTAAAAAGGGCCCCGAATCGTTCGTGTCCAGTAGCAGCATGTATGCGACCTCTAAGCTTGCACTTATGATTTTTGCACGCTCGTTTCAGCAACATTTAACTTATACCCCTCGCACTGACAAGCAAAATAATCCTCTCCCACCTCCGCCAGCTCGTGTCTTAGTTGTGGACCCAGGGTTTTGCAGAACTCCAGGAACCCGTCGGTGGCTAACTGGAGGTTCATTATGGGGGCTCTTATTTTATCTTATAACATGGCCGATATGGTGGCTAGTGCTTAAATCGTCCGAGCAGGGCGCACAGAGTATCCTTATGGCAGCAATGGAAGCAAACTTCAGCGGAGTTGGGAACACTGCCGCCGTTAGCCTTGATGAAATTAAGAAAATGGCGGGGGAAAATAGCGACATGACCGGGCGTATGAAAGTAGGTATCGAGGGAGGGACCTTGTTAAAGGAATGCAAGGAGCGTCACGTCCTTCGAAGCGAGATTATGGATGAGAAGGCAGGCAAAGAGCTATGGGAGTTCAGTCAGCGGCAAATTGAGCAAAAGGAAAAAGAAGCTGCTTTGCTCAGAGCGATGGAGAAGAAAGCTAGAGAAGAGGAAGAGAAGGATAAGAAAAAGCAGTCGAAGACTGAGAAGTCAACTGAAGCAAAGAAGAAGAAATGAGCATACACGCAAAGGCATGATGTGATTATACGGCCGAACATAGATGGGGCAATGAACTGAATGTACGGCTCTGGCAGAGTCAATTGGATTATCCTAATGAAGAGTGCAGTATCGCCTTAAATCTTTCCTATCCATTCCCTTACTGCCCCATTACCATTATACCCGTAAACCCGCAGTTCCTTGTGTAGTATGGCCAGGTAAATCGAAATCTAAACATAGAAGAAATACACCAGACTCTTCTCCATTTTTTTATGTCCCATCAATACTGCGAGATGTAGCGTCTATAGTCTTCCTATAGTGTAGATGTCTTGGGTGTTGCTACCCTTACGTTGATTTCGCCTTCAATTTTTCAAGCAGGGCTGCAGGAGGGCTCTGTCGGTACCCCTGAGGGTTATTTTCAGTCCATCTCCATAGGTCCTCGCAAGCCTGGTGAAGATCTCGTTTAGCGACCCATCCAAGCTCCTTGTTGGCCCTTGATGGGTTGCTGGTAAGGTCGAGGACATCTCCGTCACGACGAGGAGCAATCTCATACGGAAGGTCTCGTCCAACGGCAGCGCTGAAAGCCTTGACCATCTCCAAGACAGTGCTTCCCTTACCGGTACCGAGATTCCATGCTCGAACACCGGGATGATTTGCGCGCAGGTAGTTGAGCGCCTCTAGATGCCCATCCGCAAGATCGAGAATGTGAATGTAGTCACGGATGGCAGTGCCATCGTGGGAAGCATAATCTGGCCATTGGTTAGCCACTGTACGGGTAGAACTCGGACCCCCTAAAGACTGGAAAGGTGAGAGATACACATACCATTACCAAACACGGAGAGTTTCTCTCTCTTTCCATTTGCAACCTGCGCGAGCAAAGGAAGCAAGTTATACGGAACACCTTGGGGGTCTTCTCCCATGATTCCACTGGGATGGGCACCAGCCGGGTTGAAGTACCGCAACAGGGCACCATTCCACTTCTCGACATCTTCTGGCTTTCCGGCCCTCTTTGCCCGGGCTCTCTCCGAATTGACCATGTCAGTTATCGCTGACTCGATTGCAACTTTTGTATTCCCGTATGGGTTGGTTGGGCCCAAGGGGCATTCCTCCGGAATGGGAATCATGTTTGGGAAGCGAGTAGCGTCTCCATACACGGTTGCTGAGCTCGAGAAGACGATGTTAGTTACATTGTGACGCACCATCGACCGCAGCAGGCAGATCGAGCCATGAACGTTGACGTCGTAGTAGTCTAGCGGACGTTCAGTGGATTCACCAACAGCCTAGGCAAAACAAGTTAGCAACGGTAATACCCAACACCATCTACCAGTTCTCTCTAACTAGTTACCTGGGAGAGTAACCAACTTACCTTTAGAGCTGCGAAATGGATCACGCTGTCAATATCAGGGTGGGCGTCAAAGACCTTGTCGAAGGCTGCCTCGTCTCTAACATCTAGATTGACGAACTCCGGACGCTTTCCACAGATCAATTCTATACGATTGAGTGCCTCCTCTGAGGAATTGTACAGACTATCGACCACGACGACTTTGTACCCGGCCTCGAGCAGGGCGAGTGCTGTGAAGGAGCCGATGTAGCCCGTCCCCCTTTGGGTGGCGCATGCAAGTCAGCCCACGGCAGCGACCCGCGCACAGGAACCAGGACATGCTTACCCCGTAACAAGAACTGAGCCGGTAGCCATGTTAGCGAGCGTGAGGGTGTATAGAAGGGCTGCGAGATGCGACTGTGAACTTGGTTGAGAGACACCAGCGTCAAGCGGCGGGGTCGGTATTTAGCTGGCTGGCTGGCTGTTAGTTAACGAGTTTAACTAGTTAAGAAACGCGGTGCAGGCGGGCTGGGCTGGCTGGCGGTCTCCGAGCCGCATGGATGACGACACAAGGGCGTTTCAGATGTTGGACAGACGGTGCGGCCCTGCAAGCGTGACGCTACAGATCGTGGAGCCTCTCTTATAAGTTAGTTAGCTAGCAATCTAGCAATAATAATAGCTAATTAACTGGTTAGCTATCTAGCTGCCCATAACTATATCAAGCCGGGCCATGAAACTGCTTATATTCGGCGCTACAGGAGCAGCCGGGGGACTGACCGTCCGCAAGGCCATCGAACACGGCCATGAGATAACACTGCATGTCCGTGACAGGAGCAGGGTGCCGGAAGCCATATCGAGCTCAGACCGAGTCAAGGTAGACGGGATCATCCAGATAACTAGTTAAACCCACAGCCGGAAAGCTCTTTAAATTAACTAACTAGTTAACTATCTCTAGGCAATATACGAGGGCTCTCTGTCCGACGAGGCTTCGCTCTCCGCAGCCATCAAAGGACAGGATGCAATACTATCTTGCATTGGCCCCAAGAGCATCTTCGGCGACTATGGCCGCCAGTTCTCTGATGGATACCGACTGATCCTCAAATTAATGCGCCAGCACGGCGTTACGCGTATCATCGCAATGTCGACGATCAGTGCTTACGACGCTCGTGATCAGTTCGGGTTCATGAGAACTGCTGCGTATTGGACCGTGTACATGCTTGGTCGTCGATCGCAGAGAGAAATCCTCGGTATTGGAGAGGTCTTCAAGGAGGAAGGGGAGGGGCTGGACTGGACGCTGTACAGGGTAGGCGTACTTGGGGGCTCACAGGAAGATGGACGAGTGGCGCAAACTGGCTGGATCGGGGACGGAAAGACCACCATCTACCTGGAGAGGAGAGACTGGGCGAACTGGATGATCCAGGAGGTCGAGCGGGAACAGCCGCAGTGGGTGCGTGAGATGCCGGTCATTTACTCTCCTTATCCGGGAGGGATATGGTAGGAAACACGGATTTTATATATAATACATAAATAATATTTGTGACTTAAGCATTTGAACAAAGTTGTTCAGGCGTCCGTAATTCATCATATATCATTTTTGTTATATCCACCAACTACCAAAATTGCAATGGGGGGGGATGCTTGCCTGCTACCGTGCCAATAACCTATTTATACCACAGAAGTGTCATAAGACGAACATCATATGTACCCTTCTCTAAGGAAAAGGAAAAGTAGTAACCGGCAGAGGAAATCAAAGGGGGTATATACTGCCCAAATTCATGTGGATATAATATAAACGTCAGTATGAAGACAGCAGACTAATGCATTGTCAAAAGCGCGGTGTTTACAATCCATAAGACAAGAGACGATGTTCTCAGACGAGAAAAAGATGTCAACATGGAGAGGTTAAAAGGAGAGATAAAAGGAAAACAGCGATATTGAATTAGATAAATGTATGGAGCAGGAGGGTGGTGGATCATCCCAGGAGTTCGACGTCGAGCCCAATAGCTCGCATAAACAGGTTGACATTGCCCAAACGTTGGCTGGCCATGTCTGCTGGCAGCATTTTACTTTGAGTGACAGTTTCCATAACTCGGTCCCTATAGCGAAGCGGCGTTAGCAATACTCTACAAATCAGGTTAAATGGGAGAGTAAATTGAAGGATTACTCACTTTACGGCGATGACCAGCCGCTGCTGCTGTTCAGGGTTTGCACCAATACCCATAGCAGCAAGGAATTGCCAAACATACATGTCATCACCACTGTTAATCGTACCTGGGAATAGGTAGGCGAGAGCAGGCTCCATGCTGTCAAACAGCCGATTGTATACCTTAGTCCACTGCGCCAATTCCGGTTCTGGAACACCACCGGCTTCTTTGACTAGTTCTGCTCGGCTCAGCAGCATGGTCAAAATTCCAAGTCCAATCTTAGTCCGTGCAATAGCGTGAATCTGAGTTTTATCAACAACTAGGCCGAGGAGACCAATGACGATGTGAATAGGGGCATCGCTCACGTAGCCGAGTAAGCTGGGCATTACGGCTTGGTTAAATAGCTCAATTTCTTCGCGCACGGGGCCCGGAGGCTGAGTTTCACCTGGTTGTAGCTGGGCTCTTGATACAACATCCAATGTGTCCAAGTGGTAGATAATCATGGTTAGCATGGTGATACGCTGTTCCTGATCAATTTGATGGAAGATTCGAGGAATGGCTTTTTTGCCCTTGGGGTATGACAAGAATGCGATGAAAGGGTGTATGGTGGCAGAGACAGAGTCAATAGGCTCAAGCACTTTCGTGCTGTCCCATAACACCTCTTTTAGGGATTGCATTTTTTGTTGCCATTCCGTGTATCGTTCTACCGCCTCTTCATCTTCTATTTCCGGGTTTGGAATTGGTGGCATCAGGCGTACAAGATTCTCCATGTTCATCAACGTAATGTAAACAGTCTCGATATTCTGCAGGATTGACTTGCGGTCACTAGAACTGAGCTGTGTTTTCTTTGCGGTAGAAGGCCTTTGCCCGTCAGAACTTTCAGGGCGTTTGATGTTGAGCAAAGGCTTGGGGGTCTTGGCATTGCTGAAGGATATTTTCCCCAGGCTTCCTTCAATTATGAGTTGTTTGTTCTTTGGCTTGAGCTTGGCGGCTTCAACAGCTCTCTGTACTTGTTGCTGCATGCGCTGCATGTGGTTGTCGCCGCTGAAATGGGATCTTCTATTCATGTTACCGCCAGATCGGCCTCCGGTTTGAGAAAGGTAGGTTTGTGCAAAGTGACCAAGGGGTTGGCGAGGATGTTGGCGCGGGGCACCGCGGATTTGGCTATACACTTGGTAGTAGAAATCTTCCGTGAGAAGGGATTCCGGGTTGGCGTCACCGGTGTTGCCGGTGGCCGTTACCAACTGTTGAAGCTGTATCCGGGTGATAAAGTTCTTGTCTTGTGGAGTCATTAAGCCGTTTCCTTTAGAGAGGAGAAAAATTTTGTGGTTTCTCTTTGCACGTTTTGCATCTTCCAACAGAATCGCATTCCTCTGCTCTTCCGGCAACTCCATGATCTTTGGATTCAGAGCCGCAGGGACACCACCTTGCCCCATCAGCGGGTGATCTAAGGTATATGGTCCTTGAGGTTTTCCTTGATGGCGAGCAGGGCCAGCCCAATGCCGGCCAGTCTGATGCGGTTGCCGGTGTTGTTGTTGTTGTTGTTGTTGTTGTTGTTGTTGTTGTTGTTGTTGTTGTTGTTGTTGTTGTTGTTGTTGTTGTTGTTGTTGTTGTTGTTGTTGTTGTTGTTGTTGTTGTTGTTGTTGTTGTTGTTGTTGTTGTTGTTGGACCTGCTGCTGCTGCTGACGTTGCGGTTGGGGTTGTTGCTGCTGCTGTGATTGTTGTAGAAGATGTAGAGGGAAGTTGGGTTGCTGCGGGTGTGGCTGTTGCGGGAAGCCAAGGGGCGGAGCCATGTTGTTTGGATGATACTGCTGGTGAGAAAGCAATTCTTCAGTGGGTAGTTGGCCAAGCGCCTCGGGGTGGTGGAGCAATGGCTGGTTGGGGAATTGCATTGGAGGCACTCCTGGAGGGGGCATGGGAGTTGTAAACTGTTGTTGTGGCGGCGGTGGTTGACTCTGAGGCTGCTGAGGTACTTGTCGCATAGCCTGCATCCTCATCTGAGCTTCTACCTCCTCTAGACTCAGCATTTTCTTTGGAGGCTCAGAAGCCGGTTGCTCCTTTAAAACCGTCTCAGCCGCAACAGTCTTCGGCTTCTGAGTAGCGGTGGTGCCCCATACACTTGACTTTGCTTGAATTTCGGGGATATAACCGGGATCTTGGTATTTCTCATATCCTGTCCGCTTGGGAAGCGAAGGTAGTGAGGGTTTAGCGGTGGCCTTGGATGAGCCATGTTGCAAGTTGTAGAGCACTTGTTCCTCGCCCAAGACATTCGTCATCTGAGCGGTATTTCCGAAAAAATCAAAGTCCTTGCCCACCGGCTTGTCCTCTCCACCAGCTGCATCTCCAAACGTGTCATCGTTGAAATCGTCATTCGCCTCTTCGAGCTGGTCTCCAAGCCCATCATAGGTATCCTCAAAGTCAATTCTATTTTTTTTTTCCAATACAGGAACCGCGGTCAGCACAGTATTACCAGGGCGCAGTTGGCTAGAGAAGCATCACTATGAGACTCACACATCGTCGTCATCGTAGCCCGCTCTATCTGCTGTAGCGCGAGCAACCTCCGCAAACGGGTCTGGGGCGTCAAAGATGCCCCTCTGCGCAGACGCCGGGGGACGGTCCTCCGGAAGCTTGGTGTCGAACCCGAAAAAGGACATCCTGTCTTAACTGCCGACCAAGCGGCTCGCGAAATTGATAGCGAAGCTCCAGATGGCTGCTGCGTGTTGGAAATCGCAAAGCTGAAGAAGCTGAAGTTGTGTGTTTCTGCTACGTCCTTTCGGTTCTTTTTGGTCGTTTGGTCTCTGCAGATCGATACTTAGTCATTACTTAGTCATGTTACAATATAGTTGGATCACGTGAATTCGTGACGGCTCCTCCGTTACTACTACTACCTATGGAATATTTTATTCCAACTACTCACTCCGTATCCGTAGACAGGGGAGTATAAGACAGGAAGGGGAGGAGGCTCATTATTTAAGGCGACTCTCCCACTCCTCATGCTTGCTTCGGTTTTAGCAGTCCTCATTCAGGTAGCTCCATCATCATCAGGGCCATGATACTCCGTACAGCGCCGAAGAAACACCGTACCACAAGGCTTCCATGCTCTGGTTGGCCCTGGTCGCAGAGGAGTTAACTTGCAAGATTGCCACTAGACCGATGCACGGTCTGCTGGCTAGTGACTCTCCCTGGCGCTCCAACGACCCCCACAGCCGTATCAAGTTGCGATTGCTGCGAAGGGCTATATCTGGCCACCTATCCGTACTCCGTACGGAGTCCCTGTCAGCGAAATATGGAGTAACTCGCCATCTGTGAGAAGAAAATCTACGTCGCGCCTTGCAATAACCCGGAGTACACACAATCGGACCAGAGTAGAGACGCCCGCCAATATAAATATATCCACCAACTAGCTGCTGCTTCCCAATCAATATAGTAATACGGATACTCCGTACTCCGTAAATTAATAATGTTATAACAGTCGCCTCCAAAGTCGTCTCTTGGGAAAAGGGGCTGATGACTAAGCTTCGCCGTTTTCTTTTTCCAGCTTGAAACGCTCAAAGATTTGCATCTTGGTTCCAGCTCGACCTTGCGACTCTCCACGCGGCTCTCATCAGCCACAGAAAAGCCAGCCTTTGACCTGCGGAAGGGAGCGCGAGCGATGTGAACACTTCTCCCGATTCTGTTCCGCCGCTGCTTCGCTCCTCGCCTTGCTTTCTCTCGCTGGCCGACCTCACATATTTGCATGCATCTCGTTTGACCCGGAGCACGCAGTACTTCCAGTGCCACTCCCAAGAACGAAGGGCTCACCTACCTATAATTAATACACAGCAGAAGAGACAGAAGGCGCCATTCCGCCGCTGTTAAACATCCTACAGTCATCAAGATGAACGCAACCCAGGGCAAGTACCTGCGGTACATCCTCTTTGCAATTCTGGTATGTCAGTCTCGTCGTTTGCTTTCCTATGCGAGGGTCATAGGCTAGATGGTGATTCTGACGGCGGTGAAACAGGGCCTTGCTCTCATACATTTTATCACTTCGTCCTCGCTGCCAATTCCCAAGGCAAGTGATCTTGGTCTATCTTATCCAAAGTCTGGCCAACAGCCCGTCTCGTCTCCGGCTGGCGAAGACAAAGCGTCTGCTCCTCCTGTTACTCCTCCAACAACACCTCAGCAGCCTCCCACGCAACAACCTCCCAAACAAGATGCCTCCAACCCAGTTACTCCCAATCCACCCACTGGGAATGCTCCTGGCCCGGGTTACGAAAAGGTGAATGCCACGTTCGTCACACTGGCACGAAACTCAGATCTATGGGAAATTGCAAAATCCATTCGCCAGGTAGAAGACCGCTTTAACAAGGACTATCACTACGACTGGGTGTTCCTGAATGATGCAGAATTCTCAGAAGAGTTTAAGAAGTTTACTAGCAAGTTGGTCTCTGGAAAAACTCACTACGGACTTATTCCAAAGGAGCATTGGTCATACCCTAGCTGGATTGACCAGAACAAAGCCGCGGAAACGAGAAGGATCATGAAGCAGAAAGAGATTATTTACGGAGATTCTGAGAGCTACAGACACATGTGCCGCTATGAGTCCGGATTCTTCTTCCGTCATGAACTCATGATGCAATATGACTACTACTGGCGTGTCGAACCCAGTATCGAATACTTCTGTGACATCCACATTGACCCATTTAAGTTCATGAGGGACAACAACAAGAAGTACAGCTTCGTTATCAGTCTGCCTGAGTACCCCGGCACTATTGAGACTCTATGGAAGAGTACCAGAAAATTCATTGAGCAATACCCAGAACATATTGCAAAAGATAATAACCTCGAGTTCATTAGCGCTGACGGTGGTAAAACATATAACAATTGCCATTTCGTAAGTTACATGCACCTGATGCAGTGTTGTATCTTATCAATTCCCTGCTAACCTATTATCTGAAGTGGTCTAACTTTGAAGTCGGTGATTTGAACTTCTTCCGATCTCAAAAATACCTTGACTTCTTCAACCTTCTGGATCAAGATGGTGGCTTTTTCTATGAAAGATGGGGCGATGCCCCTGTTCATAGCATTGCGGTCTCCCTTATGCTAAACAAGGACGAGGTGCACTTCTTCAATGAAATTGCATATAGGCATGTTCCATTCGTCCACTGCCCTACCGGAGAACAGACCAGACTGGATTTGAAGTGTCATTGCAACCCAGGTGACAACTTTGACTGGAAATCGTATTCATGTGAGTTTTCTGTTTTGTTCTAATCGCCCTTTCCCTCCATATCCCAATAAATATCTAACGTGAAAAGGTACTTCTCGTTTCTTCGACACAAACAAGATGAGCAAACCAGCCGGTTGGGAAGCCGAAAGTCATTAAACCCTTCGCCTATAACCCTTGTCGCAAATTGTTCACTTCCGATGACCAAGTTGGCTCATTACTCAACAATATTCTTCCATCTCATCACCCATTTCCTTTTATTCATACGATATCACGTTTTCAAATGCCTAAGCGTCCTTTACTCTGAGGACCAAAATGGCTACTTTAGAATTAAACAGCACGTTTTATGCCAAAGAGAAAAAATAGCGAAAAAAAAGCACATCTAGGCGTCATGAGCTTTGTTCTTCCCACCCTATTATCATGAGCATTTTACTAAACACTTTCGGATACGTTCCTATCCTTGCTATCTGTATATAAGCCTGGGTTGGGATTTGCTAGGCTCCTGTTTCCATTATTGCATTATTTGAGATCTTGATGGTATTGGCTTGTATTTCACTCTGTGTATTAAAGAAACTCTTTAAAAACATGGTCTTCAGCATTTCACCTGCCTGATGATAATATACAATATTTATAACAGTGTATTGCGTGGACAAGAAGATGGCGGCGTAGTAATGATTGCAAGAAATAACCCATATGATATTTATACAGCCCCAATCTCGACTTACTCCTCGTCAATTAATAACAATAAAAACCGTCCACACCTTAGCCTTCTACTGTTTTACATCCCCGATTATGTGGAAGCTTTTGGTTTCTTCGTTCCATACTTCGACCGACTGGTCAATCGGTTTCCAACACCATTCTATAGCAATAGTTAGCGCTAATCTCATATCTTGCAGTAAACACCCTACAAATGGAAACTTACTAAATCCATTGCTCCACGAACAAGACGATATTTCACACCAGGACAATCCTGAAGCCGTCCTCCTCGAACCAAAACCACGCTGTGTTGCTGGATGTTGTGGCCTAGAAAAGTCCGAAGTATTTAGCCATGAGTTCATCATAAACGAGTTTGGTTTCGAATGTCCTACCTTCACCAGGGATGTAAGCTGTAATAACCTTCCCACTGGTAAGCTTAACCCTCGCGGTCTTTCTTTCTCCGGAATTGGGCTTCTTTGGCTTTTCGACTTGTGTCTTCAAGCACACTCCTTTCAGCTGCGGCCGGTTTACAAGAGCCGGAGATCGCTTCTTTCGTGCCTTTTGGCCAGATCGGCAGCCTCGTCGTACTTGATTCAGCGTAGCTTGTAGCTGTGAAGTGGTGGAAAAGCTCTTATGGAACGCATTTAGAGCAGAGGATCGGAGGCATTGAGAAGGCAGCGCGGAAAGGGTGCATTGCGGCTTTGGCGTGGTCGAAGGGAATTGGCGCTGAATTATATGGCGGAAGAACCGCATCGTGAGAAGTGAGGGAGATAGCGCCATTGCCGCCGCTCTGCTTCTTCTTCTTCTCTAGTTGTGAGCAAACTGGAAGTTCTTGCTGGTATCCTTTTCGTAGCTCCGCTGCCCTTCGATGTTTGATTTTTTGATATTCAGTCACGTGACGCGTATGGGACGAAGTGCCAAATTGGTCTCTGAGGGTCGCCGGATAAGCTTTACGTTGTTGACTCGTGCCTGGCGGAGCTTGCTTGCTTCTCACCTACATCAGCTATATCAACGACTTCTCTGCGCTGCATTCCCTGAGCCTACACTTCTGCTCCTGAATTTGAGGAGCTGCTAGTTATATTTCCATACAGACGGTTTTCACGGGAGTTTTTAGAAGTGGTTCCCATAGCACTGCCAGCCATGGTAAAGTACTCTCATAGAAGCAGTTTTCGACTAGCATCTTAAAGAGCGTTGGAGGCGCCATAGAAGATATTTGACTGTTGCTAACACTTTGAGCAGTCTCTTCGCATCACTCCTCAAACCAACTACTCCTCACAAACTTCCAATACCTCCAAGAAGACCCCACAACCTCACCTCCGCAATGGCGCTCCATCCGCCCCAGGTCTCCCAGATACTCTCCGCTCCTCGCTCACAGCGGCCCCGGAAACGCCCGGTCTGCAGAACACCAACTCAACGCACCCTCTTGAAGCCCGCCTGTTGAATTGGCGCCAAACACAAGATGCTATGAAGATGGAGTCTATTCGGCGGATTCATGGCATGGCGGAACCAGTACGACGAGGTATGGAGATGAAGATTGTTCGTGATAGTCAGTGGAAGCCAGCTGTCCTAGGTGGGAATATGCACGGAAGTATACATGAGGATATCTTGGCCCTGGGAGGGCGGGAGACGGAAGTTACTTGGGAGGACGTGTATCCCGGTACGTATATCAAGGATGAAATGCTATGTGACAACACTTATAAAGGAAGAGCTGCTAATGTCCGTTTTTAGGAGATGAGCTTCGCGAGCCTCCTAGCTTCCATGACGAGTTGGAGCATAGATTAAAGATGAACTAATAGCTCAGTTTATCATAGAGACGTGGGTTTGTTTTTCAATGTCATGTCCATCGATTTGCGAGATGAATACAATTTGAGTATTCAAGCCTATACAAATCCGTACTCTAACTCCAGCCTGGCCACTATGGTAAAGTAAGGCGAAGTATTTACGAGAAACTTGTTTATTCCATCCACATTGCCAGGACGTCTCTATAGCCTAATGAATGAAAACAGTATGAAACCAACTCACGGAAGTAGAAGAGCGTAGGCTGTACAAGGTTCGGCAACATCCATATAGAACTTGACCCAAAATCAAAGCGGGCAAATGTAGTATTGCGTCATAAGCATATCCTACCTCTATTCATTTCTTTTCGAATCAGCGTATTATGCAGGCGCATACGCATAAAGGAGCGTTAAAAGTGACAAATTGGCGCGATTAAAAGGCAGCAAAGGGATAAGTTGTTACATAGGGCATTGAGTAGGACCGGATAAGGGAGTGACAAGTAACAGTATATCAAATCGAATTAAATGCAAGCAGTGAAGGGGACAAATACAGACCTCCGATTCAATCGCCTATTCCGACCATCAATTCGCTGTACATATATCATCAAGCAGGGAACTGGAAGGGAAATCAAGGCACAAAACAAAAATAGGTAAAAGAAAAACAGGAGCATTTCAAACTTGTTAGACGAGTTGAGGAAACCGGAAGGGGAATGACAGATAGAAGGAAAAGTAAGGCAGAACAAGTGTATGACGACTTATACAAACTCCAGGTTGCACCACCAAAGAACAGAAGAGACACATAGAGGGAACGGGCGAGAAGGACAAAGTCAGTATTGGCGGTAGGTCGAAAGAACGCCGGGTAAAGATGAGTGTAGGGGTGTAGGGGCATGAGGAAAAGGAGTGTATGCGGTGCCTGCGCAGTTATGCAGTTATGGCATTAAGATGGAAACATCTCCCTCAAAATCACCCGGCCTCAGGTTAGATCGTGGGAAATGAGAGCTTTTATAAGATAAAAGAGTAAGAGCCAATTATAATATGGCACAGCGGCAGCCAGGGCTTCTTTCTCCCTCTTCATGCTCCCGGCTCTGGGTGCTTTTAGTAGCTTTTGCATCTTCTTCGTCAACTATCTCTTGTGGCTTGATGGTCATATGGACCACATTTGGGCCTTCTCGGTTGAATCTGCATTCTGTGCACAGAGTTAGAGTCCCTGGTATTCCTAGGAAGTAGATATAGATGATTCAACTTGGAGCAGACGTACCAGATAGTGGCGACTTGTCATCCAAGAGCTTTCCAAAGGATATAAGTCGGATAGCTGCGGGAGAGGATGGGCGAGGTTCCCAGTCTATGGATGATATGAAACATCAGCAACCAGATATTCGTATGGAAGAGATTATAAAAATAAGTGAAATAAAAAATAATAGAAATGGAGAAAAAGGGAGTTTTTCTAATAACACATACCTGACCTCCATTCCCTCCATATTAATTCTTTTAATGTATATACAGACATGGAGAACGGGTCATTGTCGGCAACATTAACCTCTCGTTTCCGTAGATATTTGCCATCCAGTTTAAATGGATGCTTACCGCCGGAGGTAAGCAGGATATTGAGGAGTAAAGTAGGTCCATCGTTTGAAGAAGGCGTAGATTGGGATAAGGATACTGAAGGCTGGCCCTCTACGGACGCCCCGATGCTCGACTGGCCAGCCTCTTCTGGTGATATCGATGTAGCCCCGCCAGCCTCCGGTTTCGAATCTGGCTGCTGATTTTGTTGTTCTTGTCCAAGGCTTAGCTGTTGTTGTGATGATGGCTGCGGCTCTGCCTCCTTCGCGTCCATAACAGCACCCTGGACAGCCGGTCCCTGTTCGCCCTCGGGCGTACGCATATTCTCTTGAGAAGCGACAACTGAGGTCTGAATACTGGTTCCATGGGCAAAATCGTCCGCCTCTGGTCGCGTGGTGGTGGGGACGCTCGATTCGTTCAGTGCAGTGTCGGCTCTCGTTCCCTTCTCTGCCTCGTTCACAAATGCCATCCTCCTCGATTACTCCAGGTCACGGAGTAGTACACTTGAATTCCGGAGTGTCCCGGTAGGTAATGCAGCAGAGAGACGGGGTCAAGGACTCAGGAGGCGAAAAAGTGACGACTAAGTGCTGGCGGTCCGGGGCAGAACGGCGCAGGAGATTTGACGGGGAGGAGCTGACAGAGAGCAAACGAACGGAAGGGAGTAGCTGATGTCTCTCTACAGCATGCCGGAGAGGAGAGAGAGACGAGAGATGATTGGGATTTTTTGTCGCCTTCTTCTGCCGTCTTTTCGTCCCTGCCGCTGATCGAAGTGTTGATAAAATTATATGTAAGACGGGGGTGGAGAACTCGGGGGTTGCCTCCCAAACACTCTAGCGCAGGGTGATATGTATAGGTATGGAGAAAGGGGCAGCGCCAACAGCAGCAGCGTTCGCCCTAGAATAATAATACCATGGCCGACAAAGGCCGTTCCCCGCTCAGGCTGAATTACTCTCCCTTTTCCTTCTGCTCGTCTTTTCGACCTTTTCTTTGCTTCTTCTCTTCTGCGCTTTTTCAAGGCTCTGTTTCATCCATCTCGGCTTCTTAGGTGATGTCACGTGATATGGCTTTTTTTGGGGTTTGTCGCCCTTGTCGAAACCACAACTTCCGTCGTCGCGAGCAGAAGAAAGACGCATTCAAAGGACGAGGGACGAGAGATGCGCAACGGAGTAGTTGTTAAGATGCACAAGTAGACGCAGCGAGGACAAGACGCGCCTATCTATTGCCCCTTCGGATGTTGTGTCCATGCTGGCTGAGATAGAACGGTCGATGATAACAAGAGCTTAGACCTGACAGAAGCTTGCTCGTGGCTACATACCAGTCTGATATACCACTACAGTCACAACCAGACGATGGGTTGACACCTGAGAAGCCATGGTGCTATCCGAACTGTCCAAAGGCATGCATTCGAGAGACCTGAAACAAGGCAACGTTGAGACTGCGTCGATCCGGTCGGCGTCAGGGTCGACTCATGAGCCGCGCCCCAAGTCTGCCAGCACTGCTCCCTCCCAGAGCTCAGCTGCAAGCTCCAGCTACAGAGCTTGTCTCCTCTCTGTTCACGATGAAAACTTCTCCCGGGAAGACGTTTTGTTCAATCGACAGGCCCTCGGAGACTGGGCTGTCAAAGTAGGAGATCTCATCGAGCTGTCTGCGCTTTATGGGGAAACCCCCTCGGACTCCCAGCTAGAGGGAGAGTCTGCCAGTATTACAAATTCCCAGCAAGATGAGCCTGGAGTCAACCCGGCTCGAGGTCAGGGCGGAGGAGGTGCCGGTGCCGGTGGCCGTTATAGCCCTCTTCCTAGTCATAGGGATTCACGCCGTGGAGATGGCGCATTATCAGGCTCATCTCATGTCGTGGGCAATTTCCTGTTTATTGTCAAGCATATGCAGCCAGAAATCTTAAACAGACACCCCAACCTTCAGATATCAGTCTCAAATCAGGTTGCCAACCGGTTTGGATTCAAGAAACGATCCCGGGTTCTATTGACTGTGAAGCCACGGTCGCAATGCTCAGCTACTCATGTGGAGCTAGTATTTCGCGACCAGTTCCTATTGCGTGCGGATATGTGGAGGATGGCCATGTCTGAGTTACTGGATCGGCCTCTCTACAAGGGACAAAAGGTTGTTTTCATGAATACGGTAAAAGCAACTGTCAAGTCTATCTTTCAGGATGGTCGAAAGGTGATGGCCGGGTACTTTACCCCTCGCACCATCCCGATATTTAGGAGCGAATCGGCTAGATACGTCCTATTCATACAGATGTCCAAGGAGATGTGGGACTTTAACACTGAAGGTACTGGTGACATCCTGTTTAGTCGGGTTGTCGACGGTCTATTACCTGAACTTTTCAAACGCTGGGCTACTATCGATGCGCATCATCTGGTTACCATTGTCATGTTTACCAGAGTTCAGTATGACCACAACATTCCTGCTTCTGATGAGTTCAAACCGATGAATCTCAACAGCAGCTCTCTTAACCCGAATATAACGGGTGAAGCTGGAACTAGTGTACAGGATTTCTATCGAGTTGTTGTCAACGATATGCCTAGTGGCCGGTGGACGGCTATCTTGGATGAATTGAAAAGGGAATTTAGAACTTTCCTTCGTGATATCTTGATTCCGCCACCTCAAACATCGGGAGACGAGGTTTCCGATTTTGAGGGCTCTCCTCCAATTGCTACTGCCGGCACCTCGCCTACTATCGCAGGCCACCTCACATCAGCAATAAAGGGCAATATCTTAGAAGCTATTAATATTGCTTCTTCCTACCTTGATTTTGAATATGTAGGCCGTGACCTCGTTAGGACAGGAACATCTATCGTTATGATTACTCCTGGATCTGGCACCTTTGAAGTGGGATTTGATACGCTTGCCTTGACTTCGGATGTCCTGGGAAGCCGTTCAATTGGCATTGATCTCATATGCTTGAACCCTATGCCATTACATTCGGTGCCTCTATTCAAGTATAAGATACCTAAAAGACGCTCTTCACACTCGTCAGTCTCCACCATAAATAGTGACACAGCCTCCATTCTCGGACCTTCTGAGGTTGCATCGCCAACATCCACTAAGACTACAATTGCGGCCTGGCCTCCTACCCCCAAACCTACCCATCTTTCCGATTCGCTCTCACGGGCAACCCGGTCAAGTTCTGCCGTAAAAACAAGTCTTGACCCTGAAGAATGGGGATATGGTATTCCATATTGGATTGACATCTCCTTTTGGGGTGCTCACAATTATCAAGACAAAAAATGGAAAAAAAACAACGTTACACCCCCAGCTTTCGGCACAGTTGCTCCCCAACCGAAGTTATTCCAACCCAAAGTGCGAATGTACGAGATACAGATGATGGGGGTAATGGAAAGTGAACAGTCGAACATTTCTATACCAAACCTCCATGTTGGGCATTCAGTCATAGACGAAACAGCCGTGCGCCCACGCAGCTCTGAGCTCGGCACCCTGAACTCTTCCTCCAATCTGGCCTCACATACTTCGTCGCACAAACCTCAAACCCGTGATAGAGGACAACCTGGCTCCTTCATGTACAGTTTCAAAGACTCTAAGAAGCTAATTATGTCCTCTCAGGAAAAGAAACGGACAAATATATCTGAGTGGATGGATTCATATGACGAGTTGGCATTCCATATTCGATCTAGGAAACGACCATCAAAACGGCATCATAAACCGAAATCACCAAGCGTTTCAAACCTCTCTCTCTCCTCTAGGCGAGCCCATCAACAACAACCTCGGACTCCTGTTCGTCAAAAAATCTCAGCTACGCTAGTCCCTGCCCGCCCGGCTGCCGTATCTCCAATAACTACCGTCTCGGGCACAAACCTGGCAAAAGGGTTACCCACGCTTCCCACTGCATCAAAGTCCAATCATAAGTCTAATCTTAAGGATACCTCGAAACCATCGGCTTCACGTAGTACTCGCTCGATTAGCTTTGCATTGCTAGGTTTTGGTCGTGCACCTCCAACTGCTACTGCAAGCACCCAAGTGAAAGCCGAGTATGCAAAAGCTTTACCAACAGCGAGTGGGAAAACCCCTGAGGAAAATATATACGATTCCAAGCCAGAAGACCATCCTCAATCGCCCAGCTCACTAGCTCCAGCTGTAGCGGAACCACAGGCACAGAATGTAGACGAAGGTAGCCGTTCAGAGCTGCTTCCTTCGCGGCCTATATCAATTAAAACGGCAGTCAGCCATAATCCCGAGGAGCCCACTGTAGCTGCAGCATCTCTGGACGGTTCGTTTACTGCTCATGTACCAGAATTGAGGCATGAACCGGGAAGTTTATATGAAAGCCATGCCGCAGGCTTAAAACGCACTGGCCGCAGGCTAGACATGGCAAACAACAGTATTTCCGGAGCTGGAACTGCCTTACCATCTCCTGAAAAAGCATTAAGCCCCTGGATAAAACATGTTAAGCCATGGAACCCTCCTAAACACCTCCCTACAAGAGAGAGCTGGTTTGGACGCTGGCATCACGTCTACCCCCGAAAGCCGACTACCTCTTCAGTGAACTGGAAGAGTTTGAAATCCCCGGCTGCGCTACCTTTAACGACCGAAGATTTCCCAACGGAGGAGGAATTAGAAACAAATTACTTACAAAAACCCTATACTGTTTACCAAGATGAAGACTCCGAGGTGTCTGAAAGTCCCAAGACCCGGGATGCGTTATTACGAGAAATGATTTCCCTGCGGTTATCCCATGGATTTCAACTAGTCCTCCGAAATCAGCGAGAAGACCTCACTTTTGGAGACACTATTTTCGATCTTACTTCCTTGTCGAAAGATAACGTGACTATCTACATGTCCATGGGAGGGATTATTCACCGCTTGGTATGCGTTGGCGGAGGCGAAATTGAAGTGACTCAATTCACACGTAAGCCTCTCAACGGCTATTTACAGGATGCTAAGGAGCTAGAAGTTACCTATCGACCTGCGGTCAAAACAATTCAAGGAACACAGTATCGGAAAAGTTGCATCCTCTTGGCGCTGTCCCAACTCGAATATAATTGGAATTTTGCAGATTCATTCCTTGCCGGCCATCGAGATCACTTGGCTGACTCTTTACGCCAACTTAAACACTGGCGTACACGTTTCGTTTTAATCCCAACTCACATGTCAACTCATTCCCGGCGCAATAATTCCTCCTTGAACGAAGATAATGAAGAAGAACGGCACTTGATGGGTATCTACCAGTTAACCCAAATTTGGCAACGATACAAATATATCCCACCAGAAGAGAAGAAGTTTCAATCCACTGGTTCAAAAAAGAAAGACCAAAATCCATTGAATATTATATATCAAACTTGTGATCCTTCCGTGGTTGTTGCAACAGAACTTGATAGGCTTTTGCTTGAAGATCCTGGACTTGATAACCCACCAGCGCAGCTTCTTCCAGAGTCAGAATTGCTCCAGAAATCCTCCGTATCCTTATCCTCAATCGCCCAAGCCATGCAGTCCGAGAAAGGAGTACGTATGATGGATAGGAGATGGCATTGGCGTCTTCATTACAATTGTTTTGTTGGAATGGAATTTACTACTTGGCTGATAAAGAATTTCAGCGATATTGACACACGCGATGAAGCAGTTCAGTTTGGGAATGAACTCATGAAGCATGGCCTCTTCCATCACGTACAGCGAAGGCACAACTTCAGGGATGGCAATTATTTCTATCAAATAACGGACGAATATCGAATGTCAAGGCCAGAGTCTAAAGGTGGCTGGTTTCAGAGCCTTAAAGGAGACAAGTCAACCCCTAGCACGCCGATGGAGAAGGATGGGGTCAAAGACTCACCTTCTAGCTTCCGTTCAAGGTCTGAGAAGAGCTCCGATGACGGTGCTGGTAAAAATGAACCCCTTCCCCCACCACCAAGGTCATCAGGCCGGAGCAAGGTCGCTATATGGCTGGCAAAGAGCATGAAATACGACTTAGATCCTCGTAAACGGTCGGATCGACCCGAAATAATCGACCTTCACTATGACAGAATCCATAACCCTGAAAACTGCTTCCATATTGAGCTAAGCTGGATGAACGCAACTCCCAAGCTAGTTGAAGACGCAGTTGTATCTTGGGCGGGATTGGCAGAGAAGTACGGACTAAAGTTGGTTGAACTACCACTTTCCGAGGCCTCGTCAATTATTGAATCGCAGGTCTTTAGGCGTCCGTTCCCAATCAAGCTGAAACATCAACCGCCAGATCCTCCTTCCGGAAACCTTTTTACCTCTACCTCTTTTACATCCCAGTCCACCCCAGATCGCCATTTTTATCATAAAGCCATCCTCAAAAAGTTCGATTTCATTCTCGATTTCGAACCTTTCAGCGCATTTCCAACTGATGTTGAGGTGTCTTACTCATGGGGCAAGCCAGATTATCGATTCCCTCAATATGTCCATAGGTCGGGTGCGATTCTTGCTCAGATCACTGATGAAGGGGATTTCCTACTCTTAACCAACAGATTGTTCAACACATATCACCCTTCAGTCATGATTAAAGAATCCAATAAATTCGAGAGAGGCGAATATTTCCGACCTCGTGCATCTACAATAGTTGATTCTGCGCTCTATGACCGTGGCTCGCCTCACCTCTCTCCAGTCGTACGCAGTTCCGGACTTAACGGCTTCTCCCCCTCCGTCTCACCACAGACACAGCAACAGCCAGAATCGACTAACGTGTACCAAGCAGCAGCAGATCTAAAGGACAAATTACAAGCATTTTGTAATGATAAGGAGAAACTCGATGCATTTTTTGCTACTGCTGCTGCCCATGGACGACCAGTCTCTACAAAGACCAGCCCAACAAATACGATGACTTCGGACTCGCTGATTCCGTCCTTGGTGCTACCTGACAGTGTAGTACGCCATTCAACCTCTAGCTCTGCGGGAAAAATGCCTCAGCGATCAGCATCCATAGATTCCGTTGTAGTACAGCATACGCCCCGGTATGGCCCAGCGCATGATTCTCCAGGAACAACTCAACTATAACATGGTATATCCTGTGCATTCGCCTTGTGGCTATGTTACATGCTATCCTGGTGCTGGCCATCTCACAACACATTATTTGCCATACATTTATATCAAAATGTATATATATTGTATGCACTATCCCCGCGCCTGGTTTCCTTCCGCTTCATGTATTATACCCGTTTTTTATTCAGAATTTCACAAGTATCATCATCAAGTGAACTTTACACAAACCAATGGCTACGGCATGTCGCAGTAGTTTGGAAATTTATGGAAATACACTTCCACTTTTATTGAGTAAATATTTCCTATAAAATGCTAAAATGCTGAATGAACTGTTAAGGCTATCGACAAACAGGTTGAGGGAAGGGCTCTGAGGAATATCTAATGATTGATGCCTTGGTGAAATTGTATGGGAATATCCTTGAAGTAACTAACGGCTGACACTTTAACCAGGAAAATACCGGTAGTAGCTGATGCAAGGTAAATTGATAGTCGTTGAGTGAAACTGGGCTCTGAAGGACTCCGCTAGCCGATACTGACAACGGAGCCCTGGGCATAAAGTGAAACGAGATTATAAAAACAACGCTGAATAAATAAGCAAAGCAAACCATTTAAGATGCATCAAACAGCCCTGTCTTGAGCAATGTTCCTCGCCTACAGAGCTGATGTGGAAAATAGTCAAAGGATGAAGCCCCCAACGCCAGAGGCACAACTGCGCATGCAGTGATGTAGACTTCGAATAGCTGTTCAAAGTACGATTAAGCACGGAAAAACAATTAACGAATAACAGAATGGCCAGGATATGGTATAGTCCCGAGATAGCAACCAGCAGCCCGGTAAAAGAGAGATTAAAAAGATGCATATGCAGATCCCAGGGTATCAAGGGTTGGGGCGAAAAGCTATCAACAGAAAGAAATAACAAAAATAAAAAAGCAAATAAAAGCTGTAAACCCCAGATTGAAAATGCAATGCATGTAGAAAGGAAAAAGTCAGGAAAAAAAGAAAAGGAAAAGTAAAGAAAAAAGGGGAAGGAAAACAAAAATATCAAAGCATCACGTTCGGGAACGCGAGAACACACAAATTTGATGGCAAGAGG
Organism: Trichophyton mentagrophytes; assembly: GCA_003664465.1. Taxonomy (NCBI): domain Eukaryota; kingdom Fungi; phylum Ascomycota; class Eurotiomycetes; order Onygenales; family Arthrodermataceae; genus Trichophyton; species Trichophyton mentagrophytes. The sequence goes on along the minus strand of QQSR01000062.1, from coordinate 37,622 downwards.
AAAGTAAAGCTCCTCGAGACGATGGCCGCTTTAGAGACAGGGTATTCAATGGTGACAGCTCAGCAAGACTCATCGATATCCTGAAGCCACTTGCGTATACCTTCTCTTAAAGTGTTATCGGTAATACCACTTAATTTCTTGTGATTATGCTTGGAGAACCCTGCGTGTGTGTCAGGGCCAACATTTGATTCATCTTGGCGGTGTTCAGCCGCAACGCTGCGTACCACCTCATCCAGCGCACCAAGTACCATACGGCGACATTCATTTCGTGGAATCTCAACAGAAGGAACATCCGGCCGGTTGTTGGCATCGTTGTATCTTCTGCTATCTTCCGTGGGCAATACGCTCATACGCCCTTTACGAAGCCGACTTGGGGAAGGAGCACGAGAATGGATAGCAGATGTAGGTCCAGAGCAGGCGAGAACCCGTTCAACAGCGTCGACGAGAGTAGCATCTAAATCCATTACTGGCTCTTCAACGAATTCTTCCTCCACGATACATGGCTGGGATTTTCGCAGAGTAGATGTCGGTGTAGTATCTGAGCTATCGGCTTGCGGGCTGAATGGTTGATAAGAGAACTGGGGAGAAGGTGTGTGCGAATACTCTGTGGTTCGATCGTCAAAAGTTGCTATCTTGCGGCGCAAACGAATCCGTTTGACAGTGAATGTCCTCGTGTCGGCTACAAGGGTGGAGCAGACATCAACCCATCGTTCAGACCCACCATCGAAATATGAAGGCTGGCCAAAATTTGCAAGGTTGGGAGTACGCTCAGCCGACATGGAGCGTTTGATGGCAGATTCAAGGTCGGGGTATGGGTGCACAGCTTGGAGAGCAAAATCTTCATGATAATATTTGAGCCAACCGGCGACGTTGACGCTAGGGCCATCCCAGTCTTTGTAATTATTATAAGACCATGGACTGGTACTGTGGAAAGAGCCATCACAATCAATACTTGTGATCGACGTTCGGGTTTTTTTGGGTGACGTTAACGTGGAATCATTCGATGACGACAGAGACATGAATCCAGGCAACGGGACCTCAACATCAACAATGCCTTCACCTGGCTTTACACAAAGTTTGACAGGGGATGTGGGTTGCCGACTCTCCAGAGTAGAGGCATCTTCTTTGCTATCCGTTTGCACTGGCAGAGAAGTAGGCATGGATATCGTATCACTAGTTGTCGCAGATACATTGTCCAGAGTCGCACTTCCGTTTTCTTTTACTTTGGTTGACACGGCAGGTGGCTGACGTTTAGTTTCAATCACTTGTGTTGAAGCTCGGCGAGGTCTGGATGCACCTCCATTTGCTGGAGTATCATCCCGATTGTTCCAAAACCCAGAAAGAATGTTCCCCCATTTACTCTGATGCTGGTCAACGTTGGCCGATATCTCGCTTTTCTGCAAATTTAGTAGCAAGTTTGCAGAAGCAGATCCTGTGCAAGCTTGCGATTCATGGCGGGCACTATACTGTTTCCTTGGCTGAGAAGCAAAGTGTGGGACTGGAGTTGCGGTGCCTGGTGCAGCTGTTGCTGCCGATGCCGTGCCACTTTTCATTGGTCCAGCAACGCCTCCAGGTGGGATAGATAAACTTGAAGTTCTCATAGATCGGGCATCAGAGCCACGTCGTGCTTGGTTTATGGGAGATTTGCTAAACTCCGGCTCGTCAGGTACTATGTTAGACGTTTCATTGGAAGACACACTAGCAGATCGTTTGCCTGCACCACGCTCATGAGGGAACTGACGTGTTCGAGCACGACGGTTTATAGTTCGGCGCAGCGATTCTTGTCGAAACATGGTTGGATTTGGAGGACTTTGAGATGTTTGGCGGAAGGATGTTGACGTGCTTGGTCGTAAAGGTGAGGCCAGTGGATCCGTACGTTGCTGAGGTGGTAGGAACGCGGAGAGCACAAATATCAAGCGCCTTGCAGCCATTTTATCAGTCGAAATGATTACTGTTCTATTGCAGATGCTTAATTCACTGTCTTGTTGAGCCCGTTGTTGAAGAAAGTGGCGACGTCGATACCAGTCGGGACCGAGTAAGCTGAGCCATTCTGTGTGGTTCCCGAGAAAGGCGGTTATGAGGACTAAGAAGAAAAAATTATGTTCCTTCTCACTTAAGCTCCGGGCAATCCACCGGGCCTCTTCCCTCCAGACACCCCAGCGGCTCTGACCCGAGACAACAGGAGGTATCCTAAGAGCCATGCAGACCCTGGAAGTCGCATGAAGAGCTTCATCCCTGAGTAATTTGTTTTGAGCCAGACAGTTAGGTACGAGTTGTACAATTGTTTGGTTGGTTCTCTGCATATTTGGCCCTTTCGCCGGCTTTGGCAAATTAGTTGTCTGCTGAACAGTTTGTTTTAAAAGTTCCAGAATCTCTTTGCTTGCAAGTTTCTCGAGACGTGATAATGTCCGTGCAATGACATCCCAATAGTCCACCAGTAAGTCAATCCTGTCATCTATGCTCGACCCAGCAGTCGATATGGATGCCTCGTCGAACAAAGACCATTTTGGATGAGAGTCAAGAGAAACCGACATTCCACCGCAAGGCTTGGCTGGATCCTGGAGATAAGGATTTCGTTGCTGACGAGCGCTATTCTTTGCTGTTACAGGGAGCCGGACTGTTATTGCAACAGCATACATTGGAGTCTTCTTTTCTTTGATCTTTTTAGACTTTGCACGAGGGGAAAATTTGAATTCCGGAGTGTAAGGTGACGATGGAGTTGCTGAATTAGGCATTGAAGTGTCGGCTGGCATGCCGTACGATTCTGGTAAGTTGACACTGAACATTCTTGTCACCAGTACTGTCACGCTTGAAGAAGATGCAGAAGAGGATCTAGAGGCATCACTGCTGAATCGTTCACGAGTCTGGCTAGCACTCCTCGGGGAGCCACTAAACGTATCCGCACGACGAAGGGTCCGCCAGTAGGGGTCAGAAAGAGCAGGGTTGGAATCCTCGGCGGGTTTCTTCTCGTCTGCTGGAACGATATGCATTTTGGTCGACGGGCCACGATAGCTAAAGGCGCTGCTTCCAAATATGCAATTCAATAATCCAAGTTCATTAGAGTCCCCAGATAGACGCCCATGCTGCTGGTCATCATCTCCCACAGAGTTGGAGAACGTGGACCTCCGATTTCGTGCACGGAAAAAAGCGCTATTAGCTGCAGCATCTTGATTAGAGAAACTCGACAGTGGAGGTAGATCCGAAACCGAGGCACGCGGTGCATGATGAGAAGTCCGCCCACCATTCTGAGGGAGCGTGGAGGTGCGGGTGTGTCGTGACCGTGGCTTTTCCGGCGAAATACGGTCTAAAGACGGTCGTGTGGGCTTTTCAGTCTTTAGAGGCGCCTGAGTATCGAGAAGAATGCACGGATCGTCACGGTCCCCTATGGCATTTTGCGCAATAATCACCCTTAGGTCCTTTGTAGAATCAAGTTCCAAGCCACCATTATCATCAAAGCTACCAGCTGAGAATGGGCTGGGTGAAACAGAGCTGGTCTGCAACGGGTAAGCATGAGTCCTAGATCGCTGAAGAAGGCTCACGTCTGGGAAGAGGAGTCCTGAGGTGTGTTCCTCTTCGGTCACGGACTCGAGCTGGTTCGAGTTGCGGTTGGCATATGACGCGGGGTTGAGTGTTGCGGCAGCGGTATTAAGCAGTCTGCCCAACATCTTTGCAGGCTGGTTTGTTGATATATTGATGGCGATTCTCAACGGGGGTCGAAATTGCTGTCTCCCCCTCTAATAGGCGGCAAAGAGGACGAAACTAAGAAGAGTTCTATAAGGCTGCCTCACGCGAAAATTCATGGCTTCAAGTTCGAAGTATCGGCAATGCCAGTCACTCAAGCGAGACGCAGGTAAACGATGGGATTGGGGTTGACGTTACGTCGCAGGACACAGGTGGCCTCACCCTTCAGCAAACAAACAAGAGGAAAGAGACTCCTGAGTACCCCAGTAGCTCTTCAGAAAAGCGAGCCTGAAACGCCTGTCTCCCTCTTGATATCAGCCAGTCCGCAGGAGAAGCGTTTTGTGCGATGGATATGGAGGGGAACAGGGCGGAAAATCCGATGTCGTTCGCAGAAGCGACGCTTTCGACTCTTTGAGCCAAGTTGGAAGACCCGCGGGCTGGCCAAGAGGCGGTGAGGAAACACCTTAAAAGGACGTCTTCCTGCTTTGTACAGCGGAGCCTCAGCGCTAGCCGGATGCGGTTTAGTGTCATGAGTAAGCTCTTACCGATTGGCTGGATGGCTCACGCTAGCTGCTTTCGGACGAGTCTCGGAACGTCAGCGAGCACTTGCGCGACGCTGATTGGCTGTTTGACCGGCGCTCGAGCCCGTATGTGGTTTAGCGCGCGTGCTTTTTCGCTGCGCCCTTCATGCTGCCCACGATAAGCTCCTGATTATATAATAGTTGCCCTGCTTGCCCATGCTCGATGAGATCATTTCATCCCCAGCCCTGGCAAGAAACACCCTGCAGCTAGGGAGTCTGCATATTTTCTGGTCACAGTTGTGTTATGGCAAATTATGAATCATTGACTGCAGTCACACTCGCTCTCTGGCTAACAGGAAAAAAGTAAAAGTAGCATCCATTTTCATTCTGCCGCATCGTGTTCTTGTTAGGCGACTACTTAAACAAGCTCCCATTAGCTATTTCAAAATTTCTTTCCCCCGATATCTTCAGGACAGTTATGGCAGTTATATTCTCATTGTCTTGCCTTAAATACTCATTTGTCCTGTGCTCAGGCTCCACTTTTGCAGAACTTAGAGCCTGATTAAGCTGAGATGCATCTCTCTGTCTCTTTCACGGAGCATTATCCGCGCTACATCTATCACCATTTCAGCGTTCTTGCACAAAACAAGTCATCTATATTGTTTATCATCAGAAGGATGTCCAATGCGTAGGAAATTCGGAAGGTAGCTCCATTTCCTCCGGAATTGTAGTCGGTCATGATCATAACATGAGGTCGGCGGAATACTACCTCCCGGGATATCGGGGCTCAGTTCACGGGGAATATTTGCGGAAGGTATCTAAAAAACTATCCGTTTGATGTTATTCGTATACTTCAGTGGTTCAGCCCGTGAAGCTAATTGTTTGAATGATAGGTTTGAGCCTTTTAAATTCTTCGAGCCACTTGCAACTACTAACCATTTACATGTATATAGTCGGTGCAATCAGGGAGAGGGCATTTTCAATGATAAAAAATCAAATAGCTCTACCCTGATACACCCATGGGTCAGGTTCACCCTTCCAAGTTCCCTTATATCCCGGAAGCCTGACGGCATAAAAGTACTGCGAGGCTCTCGCCTCCAAGGTCTTGCCTCTTGGAAGGAAGATGAAATTATTTCAGTGCCTACGTAGAATAATGAATCATTGCATTAAAAGCTGTTCTTTTTTAGTTAAGACAGGTTTTTGCAGTAATGCGAGAGCTCATGTATGCTGCTTGCATAACCATTGAGACTCGGAACGCTAAAGTCTTCCTAATGATCAACTTGACAGAAAACCCAGCTTTTCGCCTTCCATTCTTGTCAGCTACTTCTAGCCTAGGCCAAAATCTAATTACCAACGCCTATATAAACATGATAACAAGCTTAAAGGTCTTTAAGTCTTCAAATCCACGGCACTACTGGCAAACAATCTAAAGGATCCGAAGAGGTCTGTTGTTCTTACTTGGCACACCTGGGCCGTTGGATGGGACGGAAATTAAGGGCCTGGGTGGGAGAAAAGACTTCGCAAGAAACTGTACCGAAACTAGATCCAACGTAGATGTTCTATAAACTTACCAAGTTACCCCGAGTCAACAAAGGCCCAGTTTAACTATTAGATGGTTCTAATTATCGGTTAGATATTGACAGTATACGTTGACTCTAGATATGAGCATGTTAGGCTTCGCTTATGTCTGACTTGACCTTAATCATTCCAGAATTATCACCTCCACTAATGGTGACCTTATCTTAAGACTGGTTGGACGGACCTGAGGAAATGTATCGATGATGGTCGGATAGCCTTCGCTAGACGACAATGTATCACAGTTAATGAAAATATGTTCTTAACTAAGGTCCGAGGTATAAGGACTACGTGGATTGTTGATAGAAACAGTAGACGGCACACGAAGACCCACTTGAATCTCAAGCTGCATATTTGATTGGTAAATGATTGTTAAGCCTTTTTAAGGTTGTTCCCAGCTGGGTCACGTGTAAAATAAGCTTAAGTCCACCTTCGATCTTCCTGGACAAGCATATTGCTTCATATACCCACACTGTCATTACTTCGTGGGGACGCAAGATATCACAGCATATCAACGCTTCACGATGGCACTTCTCAGGTTAGAAGAAGGCAGAGAGCTGTTTCTCACAACGTCTATTCCCAATGGCTAGCTCAAGGCAATACTGCCTTTTGAACCTTCATCCAAATGGAGCTGTCTCCCTTGACAGATACCCGTCTCAACTCAAATTTCTGCCGCCCGCCTGATGGAAGATCTCAATATCTACGGTACCTCACCATTTAGTGCCTGGCTAGCTAATGGCTAAAAGCAGGGTATAAAAGGGCGCTCATCCACCCGTTCTCTTCTTCTTCTTCTTCTTGCCTCATAGTGTTTTACGCTTCTGCTCCCGAAGGCTAACAAAAAATCCAACTAATTTAACTTGTTATCAAACCATCACAGACACTGGCAATCTCGCTCATAAGGCACTGATATCTTCCTCACTACCATACTGAATACCCATAATTTAGCCTTTAACGGCTCTCCTGGGTAGCTACAATCACATACTTCCCGTCACTAATCCCGCCAATCACGAAAAATTGTGCCAGACCAGTTACGATTCAATTCACTACTCTCTCACTGATCTCTCACATTAAGACTGTGAATATTGGCACTGAAGATACTTGTCACATCATAATTTCTCGACTAATTTCTCTCTTCCTTCAACTTTCATAACTTGCCTCACTTCCGAGTCTTCGAACACTCCAGCATTTATTTACCTCAACTAACCTCGATTTTTTCATTCTAATTGGTCTTTTATACATCTCTTGGGGGTTACGATTGTCTCTACCTTATAGTCACTTTTTCCTTCTGACTCTATACAACATTGACCTTTGCTCTCTTATCTCCCCGGGACGATACTAACTACAGATCCCAGTCACTCTCTAGCGTCCCGCTTTCAACGTTTCCCAGCCATGGATACCAACCCCCCTGAAAACAATGTCTATAACGATGACATTGTTTTTAATGAAGACTTTGAGTTTTTGGCTCCTCTCTTCCAGTCTGAAGCTTCAGCCGGAGAAAATCAAGTTACGGGAGACGTATCCCCTATTTCAAAGCCACTGGATGTAATTGACTCGGAAGCCTTGTCTCTCACACGGGTATCTGACAATCCTGTTGCTAAATATAGCAATTCAGAGAATGGGGAAGAAGGTGAAGGTCTTAAAAACTACTCTGGCGATATGTGGGTAGAACTAGAAAAGGAATTGGACAGTAGCAAACTGGAGGAATATTCGCAGTAAGTATAAACATGGTTTTACCTTATTAACAGATATTGCGATTTGCTTAAGAAAATAAAGCAAAAATAGGTTTGAAGAAGCAAAGGCAGCATTTGAAGCAGAAAAGAACCCCAGCCTAGAAGCTCAAATTCGATTCGAGAAAGCAAAAGCAAAAGAATACTTGCGGATTTCGAGAGAAAAACAACGAAAAGCATTAATTCAACAAGAGCGCAATACACATCATGATTGTATTGATGGTAATGAGACTGAGGAGGTCAAATTTTCGAAGACCCAAGGAGGCGAGAGCCAGAAACTTGGTCAAGAAAATGATTTTGACCTCTTTTATCCTGAAAATAATGCAGCTCCTGCAGAAGAGTTACATCGGTGTAACTCTCCGAGTAATGAGGAGAGTATACCAGTGTTCGTATGGGAACGCACTCAAAAATCGAAAGAGTCAACTAAACCAAAGGGCCGGCCTCGTCAAAATGGAGCGTCAAAGAAGGTAAGGAAAACAAATGACAAGGTCAAGGAGACCAAGAAGGTAATTTTAATTTCAATTATAAAGAAATTTCCATGGATTGGACACGTCTAATGGTGATCAAAGCGCAATACTACCCGAGGACGCAGTTCAAATGGGTCCACAAAGTTCAAGAAAAATTCTACAAAGGGCCTACGCATCTCAACTTTGACAGCCTATTTACTTCCAACCTTATTGAGAATGCAAAGCGGAATACAAAGAAGACCGCAATACCAAAATTTACGTCTGGAAATAAAAAGGAGGCAATGAAAGAAATCATGGCCAGTATTCCAACTGACGATGATATTGATATGCGAACTATGTCCCAACATAAAAAGGCCATTATGGAGTCGGTAACGAAGTTCACGATACGTCCCCGGCTTGGCCGTGAAGGTGGATGGAAGCAACGTAACATGACGACAAATTTATTTCATTATCAGGTATACCCCAAAACCTGACGTACAATAGTTATGTACCTTAGCTAACATTATCAAAGCTCCTTGGGGTTGGATTCATGGTAGTTTCTCCATCATATCACGCTTCAACATGCATTCTAACTTATACAGCGTGACCGTGAAAATTCACCTGCAGCCCCCAGGGGCGGCTTCCTATGTGATGAGATGGGCTTTGGTAAAACAATACAGGCAATCGGTTAGTCTTGATGGAACTTCTTTTCTTAGTATATATGCATTAACTTCTCTCAATAGCAAACATGGTGGACGGAATGGCAGTCGGAAAAGAACCGACAACTACATTGATAGTTGCACCAACACATCTGATTGAGCATTGGTACTCTAGATTCCTAGTGTATTATATATCTCTGTCAGACACTTTACTTACAAGCAACGCAGGAAAGATGAGCTACTAAAACACGTTGAAAAAGGTAAACTGGGGCGTATCTTTGTTTACCACGGAGCTCAGAAGCTGGATACAAAACTTGCCATTGAGTCGGGAGGAACCGAAGATATAGGAGTTATGTAAGTGCCTTATGCAGCGAGGCTCTTTTTCTTTCCTTTTCTTTTTTCTTTTTTTTTTTTTTTTTTAAAGCACTCTAGAATACTGAAGGCTATTAGAATCACAACTTACTCTGAAATAAGAGCCTCCTGTCGATTTCCAGTTCCCGAGTTTACTAACAAGGAGGATGAAACAAAATGGAAATTAGATAAATGCGGATTCCTACATAATTTCATGTTTCGGCGCATATATCTGGACGGTACGTAAATCTCCTTACAACGTCCGGCAAGGAGTCAGATTAACATTTAATAGAAGCGCACGAGATTAAAAACCACAATTCTAAAGCTAGCCAGGCGGTCAGACTTCTGACTGCCAAATTCCGTTGGGTGATAACTGGCACTCCTATTCACAAGTAAAGGCGCTGTTTCAATCGAAATAATTTCCACCAACTAACATGGGATAATTCCCTATCTTTGTGCCAGTGATGTCACGGAATTCTACTCCTATTTCAATTTCTTGAAGGTCCCAGGACTAGAAAATTATTATACGTTCCTTGACAAAATTGTGAATGTATGAGCCTCATAATATCTTTCTTATATCATATCCTTATGGCTAATCGACTTATCTATAGCAGGATCCCGATCATCGTAGGCTTACCAATTGTCTTCGTGCATATATGCTGCGCCGAACTCACGCAGAAACTCTATTTGGGCGCCCTATTCTCAAGCTTCCCGACATTGATGAAAACACGGTAGTTGTTGAATTTTCCATTGTGGAGAGAGCCCTATACCAAAAATTGATTGGGAGCTTCTTAGATGAACATCTTAGTTAGCCATGATCCATTTCTACTTTTCATATGATCAGTAGGAAATCTAACTATGCATAGGCACCATGCGCTCCATTGACGGAATTGACAACTATCTCACCCTTTTGCTTTACCTGCGAATGTTCACTTCCCATCTGCTATTACCTCAAGATGTAATAAAGCAGATATTGACTCCTCAATTCATGCAAGAAATTGAGCCTGAAGTAAAACAGAGCTCTAATAAGGAGGATATTGAGATCTTCAAATCACTTCAGGTGTTGTGGTTCGAGAACAAAACGGAGCCTCTAGGAGGGTCAGGTAAAGAAAAATCGGATGCCGGATTCTCAACATTGTTTGAATCCGTGATGGGTGGCTCAAAAGGGGCCACAAACATCATGGATTGTATTGAATGCCACCAGAGAAAAGAATCAGTTTTCGTATTGTCGTGTATGCACCTTTGTTGTTTCGATTGCATACCAAAATTACGACAAGCTGGAGACAAACAAATTATATGTCGTTGTGGTTTGACTGTATCCTGCGAAAGATGTCTTGATCTCCAGAAATTCTGCGGTAGCAAGGCAATACGGAGGGCAAGAAGCTCGAAGTCTCGATGCATCGACGAATTTGAACAGGACAAGGGAGTTCCAACTATTAGCGAGACTGTACTTAGCGCAAAGCTAAGGGCTGTCAAATTGTTCGTTTCCAAGTGGCTCAAGGAGTCACCAAATATCAAAATCACAATATTCACACAGTTTCTGGGAATGATTGGTGCCATATCCTCGATATGTGAGGCTGAAGGTTGGAGATACACCACGGTATGGATCCTCTAACTGGCTTTTTACATCTTGTATCAGTGTGCTCACTGTTGCCGACAGCTTTGTGGAAAACTGCACCATAGAACTAGACATGCAAACATCAAAAGGTTCCGCGAGGAAAACGTTAGCATCTTAATCTCCTCGCTGAAAGCAGGGGGTGTAGGCCTCAACCTGACTATGGCTAGCAAATGTATCCTCGTTGATCTATGGTGGAACGAGGCAATTGAACAACAAGTAAGTAGCTCCCATCTTGCACTGATTGATTCGAAATTTCCTGAACATATTAGGCATTTTGCCGCCTATTCCGCATAGGCCAAAAAAATGACGTAGAGATCGTTCGTATATGTGTCGAGAACACAGTCGATGACCGCCTCCAACTCATTCAAAGTCGGAAATCTGAACATATAAGGAAAGCTATGGGGTCAGCTGTCCTTACACAAAGGCTAGTCGTTGGTGCTCTATATTTTCGAAATGGGAATTCTAACAGAGCTATAGAGATACCCTTGCCGATGTTTTGACGCTCTTTGGGGTGGAAGAAGATGGGAATGCAGACGGGGGATACCGGTTCTTGACCGAAGAAGAGGCGGCTGCACAGTTGAAGGAGAAGGACAAGTCTCCTGATGATAGCGCTGAAGCCGAAGCCGAAGTTCGACCCGAACCCGAACCCGAACCCGAACCCAAACTCGAGCCTGAGCCTGAGCCTGAGCCTGAGCCTGAAATCAATGCCGAAGCCGAAGCTGAAGCTGACACTAGTTAGCTAGTTAAGGAGCACTGCATTTCCCATCCATCCCCCACTCTCACCATATCACTGCTTCCTTTCAAAAAACATAAACAAGGCCTGCTTAAAAAGAAGCTTCTCGTTAACCGTGGATAGTAAAATACAGCTGGTTGTTCCTTTCGTTCAATAGTCATTGCTTTTAACTTGCGAAGTTAACTAAATGTCAAACTTCGTATCTGCCCACTATTAGTGTGGGCTCACTCCTTTTGGTGTAGTGGTAGATTTCGACACTAAGTTACCCCAGCTTTTCTCCTTCCACGTGACTGTAACTAGTCGGGTTAACTAGTAGAAAGAGCCCGAGGGCAACAGGGCGTTTTCTCACGACGAACGACATGGCTTCTCAGCGGAGAAGAAATATAGCCATACTGCCGTCTAGTGTATATCGTCTGAGAGACCTTTAATACATTTAAATGCCGGAGACTTACTCTTTAGCACAGCCCTACCACCGCACGATTAACACGGTTAGCAGATCCGTGTGAGCATGTCAGATGAAAAGAAGCATTTGGGCGCCGTTTCTGGCCCGCAAGACGGATATTATGATCTCGGGGCCTATCACCGTCCCATTAGCACGAGCAGTCAGGGTGCTCAGACGTGGTTTGACCGTGGGCTGATATGGAGCTTTGCTTTTAACCATGATGAAGCAGCGGCGTGCTTCCAACGAGCCATCGATGAAGACCCGGACTGCGCCATGGCGCACTGGGGACTTGCGTACGCTTCTGGGCCCAACTATAACATGCCGTGGGCATTTTTCAATGCTGAACAGCTGGGATATGTGGTGACAAAAACCCACGATGCTGCTAGAAAGGCAGAAGAGAAGGCACAGGCGCCAAGTGTATCAGCAGTTGAGAAGGCCTTAACCAAGGCCTTGATACATCGATATCCCCAAGACCATCCTGTGGAAGACTGTGCGATATGGAACAAAGGATATGCTGATGCGATGAAGTTGGTATATCAAGCATTTCCTGACGATCTGGACGTTGCGATGCTCTATGTGGATGCATTGATGAATCTGACGCCATGGAAACTATGGGACTTGGTGACTGGAAATCCAGCAAAGGGAGCGCACACTCTGGAAGCCAAAGACATCCTCGATCGTGCCTTGGCACAAGAAGGCGGGCTTTCTCACCCTGGGCTTCTTCACCTTTACATCCATCTCCTAGAGATGTCTACTTCACCAGAATCGGCATTACCGGCAGCTAACCGTTTAAGGGGGCTCGTTCCTGACTCTGGACACTTGAACCATATGCCATCCCATATTGATATCTTGTGCGGTGATTACCAAGGTGCAGTCACATCAAACTCAGATGCAGTTATTGCCGATGAGAAGTATGTTGCTCAACATGGAAAGATGAATTTCTACACCCTCTATAGGTGCCACAACTACCACTTTAAGGTGTATGCAGCCATGTTTTCAGGACAGTCGAAAATTGCGGTTGATACCGTTAAGCAGATGGAGGCAACGATACCCGACCAGCTAATACGAGAATCTACCGAGATGGCAAATCTTCTAGAGTCCTTCGTTGCTATGCGGGTACACGTCTTGATCCGCTTTGGAATGTGGGATGAGGTCCTCGCTCTTGAGTTACCGGAAGATCAATACTTATACTGCGTGACTACGGCAATGAGGCTGTATGGAAAGGGAGTGGCATATGCCGCGACGGGAAGGATTGAACAGGCAAGAGAGGCTCGCGAGACTTTCAGAAGCGCAGTAAAAAGAGTGCTGCCCACTCGCACGGTATTCAATAATAGCTGCGCTGACATCCTGGCCATTGCCTCTGCAATGCTAGACGGTGAGCTAGAATACCGCCTCGGACACTGCGACACTGCATTTGAACACCTACGCCATTCCATAAAACTCTATGATTCCCTGCACTATGATGAACCATGGGGTTGGATGCAACCGGTTCGACATGCGTATGGTGCTCTTTTGCTTGAACAGGGCCATGTTCAGGAGGCGGCCGCAGCGTATCGTGCAGATCTAGGCCTTGATAATGCCGTGCCCCGAGCGCTCCAACATCCGAATAATGTCTGGGCATTACATGGGTACCATGAATGCCTGGAAGCTCTAGGAAAGAAAGATGAAGCGGCAAAGGTTGCGCAACAGCTTGCTACCGCGGTTGCCTTGGCAGATGTGCCGATTCGGTCATCTTGTTTCTGTCGACTGCGAACTGTTGCCAGAATGTAAACACTGTTGTTTCAATCCTCCATGTATTGTTTCAGAACAGCATAAATGAATAACAGCCAGGCGAAGGTTGGACGAAGATTCTCAGCTCTACTAGTAGTACTGCCACTACTACTATGCATCTCCATATACTTTGAGCAAGTAGTATCATGAAAAGCTAAAAGAGTTTCATATTATAAAAGCCGTCCTCGTTGCTCTATCAAGGAGTTTTAAGGCAATCAAAGCACACCAAAACAAAATAAGCGCAAACCCTAAAATTCACCAACAGCAAAACACCAACACCTTCCCGTGTCAGCCTTAGCATCTGGCAATGAGAGTGCAGAGCGTGTAGGTATCGAAATCCTGAAACTCTACACCAAACACGTGGGGAAAAGGGGGGGGAGCGAGAACGAAATCGAGATTAGAAAAGTACAGGCTACCTATTCCTCTGCGGGATTACGAGTAGCATTTGAAGTGGTATCATCATTATGGAGATTGAAATGTCGTTTAAGTCGGTTGGTGGTTTAGGTCGATTTAAGATTGGATTTTGTTGTCTCCCTTAACAGCCTCAGCGTAGGTTGGCGGAGCTCTATGCTCACCCTCAGGCCTGCTGCTGCTTCCCTGATCCGGCACGCCACCGTTCTGATGTGGTTTCTGAGGAACTGGGGGTGGAGGAGCAGCCCTTGACTCGGGGTTTACGTTGGTGCCATACGAGCGCTGCTGTTGCTGTTGCTGTTGCTGTTGCTGTTGCTGTTGCTGGTGGTGCTGGTTAGGGTGAGCCTGCTCATGGGCGATGTAGTAGTATGTGACTCGGCCTGCTTCAGCGTCTCCACGCTGTCCATGTCCGACGATGGATCTGTATCCATCTGGGTACTCGTCGTCTGCCTCTGGGTACTTGAGGATGATGTACCATGCATGAAGCAGACCTGGGACATACCCCAGACAGCAAAGGGCGATGTTGATAAGAGAATCAGCAGAGCAGACGCCAACCTTGATCCAGACTACAGGTTTAACAAGCCGAAACCGTTAGTATCGTGCCATATACCGCGCGAGAGGGGCGCGGGAGTGGACGGGTAGCGTACCTGCGATGGGCGGGAAGAGGACGGCCAGAATGGCCAGGAAGGCGTCTGGCGAGCACATGGTGGAAATGAAACAGAGTCGATCTGGTGTCGCAGCTTTTCTTCCTTTTCTTCTGCTGCTGCTCCGTAGTCCTTTTTGTAACAGATCAAGCTGAAGTGGCTGCCTGGCGATGTTGCTTCTTCCTCTTCCTTGCGCCTCGCTCAGTGACGTTGCTGCTTAGTCAGGATATATCACGTGGAAGCCACCCTCCCGTCCAGTAGCGCGCACTCTAATAATATCAAGGCTTTGCCCTCTGTCAGAGTGTCAAAACCAGCTCTGGCCGCCGCCCATCCTTTCCGCTTCTCCAATACCCTCACTTGGCGGCCGTCAGCGTCTGTCTATCCCATCCCCGTATCGCTGCCATCTGTCGCCCATCATCCAGCATCTATATGCATCCACCCCCCCTTCCCAAATGCTACTCCGTACGGTCTTACAGCTGCCCCTATAGCTGACAACCGATATCGATATCTGTATTACATAATGGTAATTTTTGTGTATCAAAGCCCTGCAGAGACTTTCAGGGGCGTGACGGGATGTCCCAAGAGGGCGTAGAGCGGGCACCAGCCCCGATTCCTCATTGGCTGCAGCTACACCACCAGCCAATCACAGCTCGACGTGCTAAAAGTAACTTACGCCATACACCTCGGATACCACTGCCCTTTACCGCTTTGGGCCCCGTCGCCCCGAAGCGTCGACCCTTCTCGTCGTCCTCCTCTTTTCTTCAACTTCAACTCCAGTTGCGACATCGCATCCACGGTCAATCGCTCGGTTCTTCGTCTCTCGTTACGCCTTGTTCGCCGGCAGACTTGCCTGTCCACTCGTTCGTTTTCTGTCGAAGGGCTTGTCGCGAAAGGGTCCCTTTTTTTTCACCACCTAGAACATCGAATTACTAAGAAGAAACACTCCAACAACACACCACGTCAACCAGCAACACGTCGGTCTTGTTCTGTCACTCTTTTAAGCTCCAGTGCACATCCTCGCACCCAAGAAAAGCTCTTCTTGAACTCAAAGGAACTTACGCATTCCGTCTTCATGTCGATGATAGCTGCCGCTACCTCGTTCTTGGTTGTCTTCTTGCTGTGACTGTGACAACTTTGGCCCCAGGAAAAACATCTTCAGTCAGCAGCTCACAGAAGGACCCGCACCAAAACAGACAAGACACTTTCGGCATGTCAACGGACTGTATCTCGCTCAGGGGATCGAAGCAATGCCCCGCCTTCAGTTCTGCTTCTATCTCTGTCAATGACCGCTTGGTCGGTCAATAGTACGTGTTCCTCGGTTACTCTGCTTGAGATACAAAAATCAGGGATTGACAAATCTTCTTTGGTATATAGCCCTTTTCTACGATATGTCTCCAACCTCAACGATTTCGATGAGAAACTCAGTTCCTACGTTCGCAATGAATATGTCAAAATGAAGTATGTCCTCCTATCGCCTGTCAAAATTTTTTTTTCTGGTTTTTGTTGATTTTCTTTTATTCTTCGTGCGCGCCTCTTACTACATATCCAAGTGACTGATCACATTCCGCCTTGACAGGTACCAGGACATACTCGGATGCGAAGGTTTGAACCTTAAGAACACATCTTCTCTCTATGCTCAATATACGACCAGCGTAATATGTAATGGAATAATACAAAATTCAAAAGAGCCGTGTCGTCTATCTGAACGAAGCGCCAGACCACTTTGTGCGGAGAGCTGTGTAAGTTGTTCTCCCTTCTTCAATCTGACAGTAAACATTGCTAATTCACGTCACTATCAGGCAATGTTTGCAACCAGTGAAGAGATAATTACAGTCAACCAGGATCTATGTCGGTCCCCTAAACGCAATCACATGGACGAGATACGGGCAGACTTCACGGTCTGCGCCATCCCAGCTAATTCTCTATCCGGACATTGCATTCCTGGCACCGATAACGAGCCAAACGAATGCGGGTTTGGAGAAAATCTACTTGGCCTGTGCGGTTTCTGCTCGCAGACTTCAATCAATGGCACTGATACCTGCTGCTACGCTGCCAATGCGGAGCAGCGTTGTAAGGGCATCAAGCTCCCGGAAATCTCATCACTGCCACCTCTATTTCCGCATCCAACTTCGACATCCCCTCCCACGCACACTGACAAACCAAGTGGCGGAGGTCTATCTGGTGGACAGATTGCCGGAATTGCCGTTGGAACAGTATTGGGATGTGCATTTTTAATCGGCCTGGCGGTTCTATTCCTCCTTTGGAGAAGACGGAAACGGAATGAATCTGCTGAAAGCGTTTTCAATCAACCTACGCCTCCCCGGACCATGGCAACAGCTCCAGCGTATCCAGCTGGCGGCAGCGCAGCTAACAAGCAGCAGAAAGGATACGAACCCATTCCCGGAGGCCGTGTTGCGCGAATGTCAGCACTTCAAGGTGGCAGTAACCCACCATCACGCCATGCATACCACGATTCGGATTCCGATGTATTTGGAGATAGCCCTTCTGGCGGCAAGTCGAGGCGTATTCCACCCGTCACAGGAAGAAGAAACGGCTCACTTTCTAGCGCGTCTGCCCTCGCTGGCGATGGTGACACGTTATCTCCCAAGTCTGGCAGCGGTGCCCAGTTCTCTTCTCCCGAAGGCGTTGCCAGCGGGCAGTCAGAGCAGCTCCCTTATTTCCGCGACTATTATTCACAGGACGACATCCATCCAAATGACAGAGTATCTGTGCTCTGGGCATACCAGCCTCGAGCCCCTGATGAGTTTGAACTAGACAGAGGTGACATGCTGAAAGTCGTTGGTATATGGGACGACGGCTGGGCAACAGGTGTCCGAGTCAACGAGAAAGCAGAGGACTATGACTCGAAGCATAAACACAGTCCGCTCAGAGATAGCGGTGTCTCTCACGGGTCAGAGGCACGACCTCCATCTTCACCAACTACCGGAGAAATAAAAGCATTTCCAGTTCGTCTAAACTCAGCCCCATTCTTGTGTTACTTAATTTGAATCTATTTACTAACGACTCCATCTAGCTCGTCTGCGTATGCCTGCCACAACATTGGCGAAAAACTATTGACGGCTACCTTGAAGGAGGTGACCAAGAACCCTCATCTTAACGGATACCACCTTGTCTATGCTTGTTTTTTCCCCTTCTCCTTTCATGCGTTGATGACACAAACTAGTTTCCGGCCGCTCAGGCTCTGGCGTTGTATCTTTCCTTTTCCTTCTTACATTCTACAGCCTCCCTTTTTCCTTCTTTTTATTTTTTTTTCTTTTTTTTCTTTTTTATTTTATTCCCCTATCTGCGTTTACTTCGAAGGGTTGACCCTCTTGCCGCAAATACCTTGGCCTTGCTTTGATCACGCCTATATCCATTATACGGGACTACTTTTATTTCTTTCTCTTCTAGTGTCCAGCGAAGACCTTTACAGCAAATTCTCCAGTGACATTTACGTCACTCCTTTTTTCGGAAAAAAACAACAAAAAGAACAAAAAAAGAAAGAAAGAATTTCAATATTTATGTGAATGGGAACACCCTAATATCACACACGCTACCGGGCTAGCTCAGTCTGGATCCTTCGAACAGGTGTTCAATTTTTGATCTGGCGCAAAGCCAGCGAGCACTGTTCGAGCAACACACGCAGAACGCAGAACCTGCACTCACTTTCACTTTGCCCAGCTCCTCCACTGTTTGTCAGAGGGTATATCTCCTTGTTCTAGTCTGTTGTGCTCAAATGCTGCGTTTCCTCTGACTTAATTGCTTCTCGTACGCTAGATGTTAGTTGTGTTAGCTGCCCCCCTTATTTCTGTACTTTTTTTACCTTGATGTAGTTTATACCCCCTCCAAGAGATCCCAAACCAGGCCTAAGGGTAGTCAGTCTTAATCCTAGTTGTTAATTACATCCATACCTTACATTTTACCATTTCTATTAGTTACATCTAGAGCGAGCATGACTATGGGACCAAACTCCATCTACCAATTTAACCACAATCTACTTAGTCTCTTATTCAATTTTTTATTTTTTTATTTTATTTATTTATTTATTTTTTTATTTTTGCATACACAACGCTCGGAGACCAAGCATGCTTAATTCGATCAGACAATCAGATACGTATCCACCCTCTCTTCTCCAACAGACTATTATTCACGTTGCTCGGCGTGATCGACTTCTTGAAACACACAACCACTCGACATATTAACTATCTGGCAGTGTAATATAGGACAGGGATCGTCAACTCTCTTTCTCCCCCAAATTCCGTCGTTTGCAGGTGGATGTTCATAAATGGCGTGATTGTAGGGGTGCTCACTTCGGTACCCTTTTGCTTGCTCCTACTGCTGGCAGGCCTGACATTTCCAGCACCGTGTCATACCATGCTAGGGCCATACCACGGTCACAGTCATGCCGACCAGCAGTAGCAACAGCAACAGCAGCACCACCGTCATGCCGGCAAGCAGCATGGCGTGATGGATGCACCGTAGCGATGCAACCGGCGCTGCAGAATATATACCAAGCCCGGCAAAGGCATGTAAATATCTGTCCTCTGTCAGCTATATGCCGTGAACATGTATCTCTGGCGTGACTATTGTCCCGTAGTTTAAAAATAGAGAGCCTCCATTTCCATCTGGTAATCGTTGCATCCTCACATGTATACTCCGTATTCTCCGTTCACTTGTTGACCTTGTTACTCAGTCGGGCCCATCAGAGGAGGAGCAAGGGGAAAAGGAGCCCAGTTGAGCACACCGATGCCGTGAACTCAGGATACCCCTGATACTCGCCTCTCGGTCCGTCCATTCTTTTCATGCTGACCTTTTTTTTTTTTTTTCAATTTCTTTCCTGTTCACCGCTAACACTGACCACGCGCTCTGTGTGCTTTTTTTTCTCCTTTCTTTGCTTTTCCTGCGTTGAAGAACCGTCGTTTCTCGGCCTTATCGTCCGAGAGAAAAAGAGAAGCCTGAAAATAATAAAATATGTGAGCAGAAGGAAGAGCAAACGCTGCGGTCAGCTCGTTATCCTCCATGTTATCATTTATTGCAGCCGAAGATGTCATTGTGGCCACCTCGTCGTCTCCAGCCTTCTCGTCTTCATCTTCACATGACGGCCTTTTTCGTATGATCAAACCAGAGAGCCACGTGAGAGTTGGATTTTTTTTCTCTCGATGCGCTGGCGACTGTCAAAAGGAGTATCCCTGGTTTGTTTTATAGATATTGTCATTTAGTTGGTGAGCCCGTCCAGTAACTCTTCCGTAGCCAGCGAGTTAACGGGGTTGGCGATGGCGTTCGTTCTCCTTTTCTCCTTTCGATGATAATATAACTATTTGCTTCTCTGGTGCAGACGCCCATTACGCGAGCCTTGCCCTCGTCGAGCTCGCAATGTCTTGCGTAAAAGAAGTCTCCAGTCACAAGTCTAGTTGGAGCAAGGGCTGAGATTAAGGAATCGGCTTCCTCTGTCCATCTGTTTCCCCTCGGGTTTCATCCTCGGGCCCGGCGTTTGTGTCGAAGGCCGTTCGGAGTTGTTGCCTCTCAGCAGATATCCTGAGCCGGCCAGCTTGCAAAAATACATGTAAATCAGGATCAGATCGAGCAGTCCTCCCGCGCCCATCGTGGCCGTGAAGCTGATGAAACCAGCTGGGGGCCCCCGAGAGGCAGGAGAAGAAACACACAGAGCTCCCCGTCATCGATCGAGTTGGCCGAGTATACCCCTCCCCACGGCCCTGTTCGTTTGCTCGGTAACCGTCTAGGGGAGCGCCTCACAGCTCGACGCTGGCTGACCGGTCGTTACAAGCGGCTTTCTCACCATCATGGCGTTACTGTCACCTGGCCCGTCTGCTCGGCCTGCCGGCTGTAGCTGCGCTGTCCGTATATGCATTGTCATCGTAGGCTTCCTGAGGTAGCTGGCCGCGCCGTTTAACTCGTTAGTCACAGCTAGCTATGTATCAGCAACTCGGCCTTGGGCAACGAACGCATCTCTCGGCTTCTCGCTGCTTGGGCTCGCGCCGGCGCCGGGTCAAAGGAGGCCTCTGCACAGGCTTAAGATTGTCCAGTTATTGTTATATAAATTTTGCAGGGCTTAACTTACGATGGGGCTGATATTTTTCAAACCTCCACCCCCTATTTTTTTTGCAGCAAAAATAACTATAAAATTATTAGCCAGCCAACGCCCGTTTCATGAAGCACATCGATGTATGGAGTATCAGGAAACACCCGAAGAGACAAAAAGGGTGAAAAAGACAGCAGTTTAAAACGTCTTCCCCATATCAATAACGGCGATGCTGATATGATCTCCAAGATCCTCGAACCGGGTGCATCATGGGGCACTCCATGCCAGAAGGCCAGAAACAAAACAAAACAACAGTCCTGGAGGTCCTGGAGGTCCTTGCATTAGACGGCTGGTCATCTGTCGATGGGTTCGAAGGAGATCTGACCATGCAGTTTCTGCTTGTCCTCCCAAGCAGGAGATTTGGCGTTTTGAGTCTTGTATTTTGCATTTGCAATTGCAACTTGTATCTGCTCTCTCTCTCTCTCTCTCTTCTTTTCTTTGCAACCAAATAGTTAGCAAGTTAATTTGCCTGCTGGAGACGATCCGATATTCAAATTCAATTTATTTGAACGGTTCATCGCTGCTCTCCGCCAGCCCTCTTTGTTCCCCATATTATTGCATCATGACTACGGATCCATGGGCCGATGCTACATATTGGCGTCTCAAAAGCCAGCTGGCCCCCGTGTTTGAGGTCCTGCTATTCGTCCTCCTCCATCTGTGTACATCTCCATCTCTGGTGTCTCTGTCTCCTCACGCTGGCTGTGCAGACTGACAAGAATGTAGATTCCTCATGAACGCGTAATCTGGACGGCCGGTGTGTGCTGCTGTCTATCCCTTCCCTTCTGCTCAGCGAACGAAGCGGCCGGTGTTCAAGCTCGCTCAGCCTCCGTTCTCCCGGCATGGGGAAGAGGGGGGGGACCCTTTTTATTGCTTTTTTTCAGCCTCTTGAAGTATTGATCGGCTGCTCTCGTTAGCTAAGTAGCTGTGTGTGTGTATGTATGTGTAGAGTATGCAGGTCAACGGCGCACAGCTGACAGAGTGGCAGAGATGACGTGACAAGAGGGATGGTTGAAGGATGCTCAGGTCTGAGGGATGTCTGGCATGCAGCGCCGTCGGCATTGGCAGCAAGTAGCAGCTCGCCGGGGACATGGAGCTGGAGGGAAGATGGACATGAAGCAGGCCCTGCTTTGAGATACGGAGTGCAGCGGAGGCCCATGGGGGTTGAAATATGCTTATATGGATGCCAAAACAACAATAACAATAACAACAACAACAACAACCCAGACCAAGACCAGGAAAAGAAGGCCAGAGTTCAGACAGAATGCCTGGGCAGATGGACGTTATACAGAGCTCGGAGTTTGATACGTTTGTATCTTATTCGTGCAGAGATTCGAGCCTGCTTCGATCCAGCCAAGGGCGATCATCATGACACAGCCAGCTCAAGCTATATGACGATCCCTATAATGGCATCCCTCGCAGGATCTCACCAAGCCATCTCTGCCTTCAGTTGAATATCCGGAGGGCAACTGACAGGCTCAAGTAATAGCCGGCTATGGGAGGCTGGAGCAGCCTGAGACCGATGCTGGTGTCTGAGCGCAGGCTACCTTGATCTATATACACAGGCACCCGGGAGGCAGCAGACTGGTCAACTCGGATCTATAAGCATGATCCAGTAGATATACAGCAGGGAGACGAGCCAAAAGTCAATTCGGGGGATCCGATCTGATCTGTTGAGCAACATCCGCGATGGAAGCTTGCTGTCGCCGTCTCCCCAGATTCGCCGGCAGCCATCGGCCTCGACTCGAGGCTCGTCCGTCCCAGGTACCGGGAAGATGAGCCCATCGGCAACTCGCCAACTGAACTACCTACTACTACTACTACTACTACTACTACTACTACTACTACTACTACTACTACTACTCGGACGCTTTGAACAGGCTGGCGGCTTCGGCTGGAGCCGTAGAGAGAGAAACAAAGGGAGAAGGGAAGCAAAAGGACAGAGAGAAAAAGGAACAACGGCCAAAGGGGCCAGCGGTAGCCATCCAGGTCCATGGGCTTGCTTGCTTTTGCAGCATTATTATTATATTACAGAGCAAAGACATTTCTGGCCTGGCCTGGACTGTGCTGGACATGGAGAGCACATGGAAAATGTTACGTACGAGATATTCCATCCTCCCTATCGCCCGAAGAGACTCGCTGAGCTGAGCTGATGCACCACCAGAAGGCAACGAGAGAGAGAGAACAGGCAAGCAGAGCCATGCCACGGCTAACCCAGGGATCCGCTTGCAATGTCTCTCGCCTACAGCGTCCGTCTCTGCTGCTGCGGTTTGCTTTGTTGTCCCTGGAGGGGTTTGCCCTGCCTTGCCTGCCTCGCTTGACGGCCAACATCAAATTCTGATCAAATTCTGACGCCGTGATTGATAACTGAATGCGACTGCCCTCTTCTCATTCGACGAAGCGCCGGTTGTGTTTGCAAGCCGCCTCGCCAGGTCCCTGGGCTAGTTGGTTGCGTCGCTGTGCAGTTCCGTCGTCAGCCTGTGCGATGATATAACTAACTAGTTGGCGCCCCCATGTAATCACTCAACCATCACCAATCCTCGTCTGTCTGCGTGATAATACAATCATGGGAGAGCCCGTGGACCAGAGAAGCCGCCAGGTCCATCCATCCATCCCATGCTCATCCCACTCTGGCCCCCCTCGTCCTCTCACAGACTCAATCCCGCAAGCATCGCTTGGCTTCTCGCTCGTGGCCTTTTTCCTCTCTTCTTATCCCCTTTCTTCCCGCCGTACGGGATTTGGGTGGAACCCCCCTTATATTTTTTTAAACGCTGCATCAGTCCCGCAAGAAGAAACAACTTCTTCAGGGTTGCTAAAGTGTTTGTTCCTGGGGCTAAAAAGTAATAATCACCAACTCGGACGTCACGGCCTTACGGGAGCGAACGAGCTTGTGCCCGGCTTGCGGCTTACAGCGTTGCAAGGGGGGCCTCCATCGGCATCTTCTAGATCGGTGTGTTCCTCTCTCGAGGGAATACGGAGTAAAGTTAAGTGATTCCAGAACGAAATCCCGTCGAATATCAGTTATTTTTATTGGGACAGAAGGGGAGGCCGACAGAAGGAGTGTTTTCGATTGAGACTGTCCAAGTCCTGGGCCGAGTAGGGCCCCCTCCCCCTGGCGGGTTATAACATTTATAACCTCCTGTGCTATTAAGTATTATTCGACGGGGTGCTGTCTCCGGGCGGCCTTGTCTCTCGGTCTTCCTCTGCGTGCCATCCCTCGCAGTATTTTATCCGCTTCTCCCTTCCTAGCGCAGGACGCAAGCCTGGCCACGCTGCTTCCAGATTATTCCGGAGACGCATCTTCCCTACGCTCGCATGCATGCCTTAGTGTCTTGGCCGCAGTCCGATTCCTTTGCTGCCTTCTTATTCTGTCGACCATGACAAGGGAGAGGTAGAGATGGCTAACATTCGAGATGCAAGAGTCCTGAATGCGCACCGGCGGCATTGCTGGACTGGTTTGAAAGACGGGAAGGGGAAAACGAGGAAATAAAATAAGGCTGGAGACATGAAAATCCAACCTTGATCCATGGCCGCGACGTTTTTGCTCGTTTGCGCTGGGCAGTGGAGTCGTTCTGTATGCTTCTTGCTCTGCAACTGGTGGTGATGGTGATAATCGCCTATAACGTATGAGGGAGGAGGAGCAAAGTCGGTATACATATACGGCGTCCCATGCTTTCTTTTTGACGGAGATCCATATTGTTTATGCAAAATTGAGGAAGAGAAGTCGCCTCAGCCAGCTGCTGCAGTTCCTCACAGCCGCACAACCAATCCACAGAGACAGCTGAGCCGTGGAGACCAGCAATCCATGTATGATTCCATCATCGTCAGTCTCAACCGTCCCTTGGCTGGCATCGAACGTCGCAGCAGCAAGTTTTCCAAGGCGACTGGTGAATTATCACATGTAGCAGAAGGCCGTTCGTTCTCTTCAGGACCGCCCAGGCGTTCATCAAGCATATATCTGGAGAAGTTATACATGGAGATCTTGAAGAAACTGTCGGAATTCTAGCCGAAAAGGGGTGTAACTATCGGCCTCGACATCCCTTCTTCGCTCCACTTCTCAGATACTTCGTTCATCCACAGCAGCCAGCGGACTAATACATCCCATGCCCGGCCGTTTGCTTGTCCGAGAATGTGCACACATTTCTTCCAAGCCTCGTGGCCTGTCGGGATTAGTGAGTCGCCTAAACTCCGTACTCGAATATGATGTGTGCATCATCGGACGGGGAGACGGCTTCGGTTAGACAAACAGCGGCGGTGATCCCCCATGAGAGAAAGAGGCCCGGAGATCCTTATGCTGATATGACATTATTAATATTCTAGAACAAACGGGCAGCACCTCTTCTGGCTGCCAGGATACACTCGGCTCGCGGAATCGGGTGGTAAGGGCTGTTTATATTGTGGCTGGTCGAGATACTGATGATATACGGAGTACGAATGCGTAAGTATTGTAGAAGGGAGGATCAGAGTACAGAGTACAGAGTAGACCAGCTCCTTCTCTGTGCCTACGCCTACATATACCATCCTGTCTTGTTACTTGCTTGCCTGTTACAACATGGACAGCTGAGCTTCACCCCAGACCTTGACCAAGGTTCATGATGCAATATGTAAGTCAGTCTGTGTATCCCGGGGCCAGCCAAAACCCTCCCCGGTTGCGAGGAGGATCAACTCCCATGCCACATGCCACTCGAATTGTGTAAGTAATATCATAGCTATACTTCCATTGCAGATGACGGACAAAAAGCTCGGGAATCAAGAGCCGTCTTTTGCTCACACAGAAGGTCGCCGGCCCCGATAATAAGTCTCAAAAATAATAGTATGGAGTCTCATTGCAGAGTCGTTTTTTTTTTCTAGCACACCATACGGAGTAATACTTACTTAAATCTATTGGTACGTCGCTAGTAGGTAGCCGACAAAGGGACCCTGATCTGTAACAGCGTCGTTACCTACGCCGGGCCCCCCTTGACTTTGAACATCCCCTGGCCATACGAAGAACCGCAAAAAACAGAGGGGAAAAAATGCAGGGAAGAAAAGTAAAAAAAAAAAAAACAAAAGAGATAAAAAAATACCCTGGCAGAGGACCCTTATCAAGCAACATATGGCCAGGGGGTGGTGAAATATACGATTCGCTGCTTTCTCGATTACCTCCTTGTTCCCCAGGCCGTCGACAGGACGCTATAGCCAGGAGCAATCATAAGATGGCCTGTGTTGGCCCTGGGGGCATGCAGGAGGTCGATATTTCCTAGTCAGTCTCCGAGGAGTCTTACATAGCAATGCCTTGTTCTTTGTAGCAGAGTGCTTAGAGTAGTTCGATGGTAGATATAGATATCTATATCAACCTCCCTTCACAGCCATCATCACTCTCTGCTTTCGCTGCTCTCGTCAAGTCTGATATCCCTGCACATACTTTACTCCCGATATCGACTTATTTCAAGCGCGGAGCCAGTTCGTTTGCAGCATTCTCAGGCCTCCGCCTGCCGCCCTTGCTATTATTGTCACCATATTGGTCTTGTTCGCCGCCCCTTATATTGATACTCTTATATCGCTTGCCTCCGCCTTGCCATAGGGTACTTACATATACGCCGTCTCTGCTTGGACAAGCAAGACTCAAGAGCCAACGCCCTTTTGCAATAATTAAATAGTTAGATGATCTCGGACGTCGACCGCCCGCCGCTGTTAATCTGCTAGATGTATAGTCCGCCCTTGGAGGCCGGTGAATTATTTTTCTTGATTGACCCATGAGGCTAAGCTGCGCCCTGGAGATTTTTCCTGCACATAACTAAACAAGAGCCAAGCAAGCCGAAGAAGCAGGAAAGAAGGTTGGCGTTGAGAGTCAAGAGCTCAGCGCGGTGTTGATAGTCGATATTATTTGTGGACGCCCAGGCTTCGTGTCTGCTGTAGCTATGGAGACCGACATTTGATAGACATAGATGTCCGTCCACAGTTCTCAATTGTTCAACTCCAGTTGATTGATTGACGTCAGGCGCAGTTGATTTTGTTAAGTAAGTGCTGACGCTGTCCATATGGAGAACTTGTGGAAACGTAAATACGCAGATATCCCTGCCTCAGCACTTAACAGGTGAATATGTTAATGTATTAGCTGCTAGTAGTACGAATAATAGATAACGGAGAGCTCGACAGATGCGCGGAATCTTCCCTCTTCCACATTCGAGTGCTGCACGATGTGTTGAGGTTGGATGCAGCCTTGCAGACGCAGCAGAGACTGCGTGTTTCAGTCTTGATGAAAGGGAGAGGCCGCCGGTTCCCTTGCATCGAGTCACTGGGTTCCTTTCTTTTCTTTCTCTCTGTTCACTGTTTTTGTAGGTGTGGTTCGTTCATTATTCGACCTCCCTCTCACTGTTACATCGAGTATCAGCATCGTCCATCAGATCGGGCTTCGGCAGCAAAAAGCAAAGATGCTGAAAGAAAGAAAACTGCACATAGTTCTCTTTGTAACTGGCTAATGTAACCATGTCACGAACTGAAAAAAACAGGACGACAGATAAAAAAGCAACGCAGCAGGACTTCGTGCCGATGCAGGAGATCATGGCCGCCTTGTGATCCTATTCGCCGACTCGCCGCCTTTTTGAGATCCCTTAGCGGGTGCGGGAGGGCTGGATATCAAGCGTTGACACGCAGACGGGCAGAGATACATCACGACCCTGCAGACTGGCAGACAGACCTTACCCTGATGAGTTGGAGGAGAAATCTGCCATGATTAACTAAGCTTGCTGTCCGCTCCCTTCTGCATAGTTACTTACATATATAACGAACGACATGGCTAACTGGCTAGTGTGTGAGATGCCGGGAAGACCAGGGCGAAAGTTGCCTGCAGCATGCAACTTGCCGTGCAGGCAAGGGCGCCGGCCATAGATCAAGATAACAGACGACCCGCCTGGCCGGAGCAGTTAATGAAGGGGATCCGAACCATATAGTTAGGTCGAGTTCATCAGTCAGGAGTTCGTCAAAGTGTATGATGCTAGTGTATGTAGTAGTTACTTAGATTCCGCCATTTACAGGCAATGCTGGCCTAAAAATAGGCAACATGTAGGAAAAGTCCTGCTGCAGAGAGTGCGGAAAAACGCCCTGCCATCAGATCAAGGGTGGACGGGATGGATTGCTAGCTGGCTTAGTTAGTTTGGCTTTAGCTGGTCTGCAACATGGGGTCGGCACGGCGGATTGACAGGCTGGCAGGCCATATTTCTCCGTGCCAGCGACGAAGAAGACCGGATATTTGTTTAGTTACTTTACCGTCAACCAGAGGCGAGGTTAGCTCGTCAACTTAAGCTGGTTAGCTGACTGACCGGCTTGTCATAGTAAGTTGTAGTAAGTAAAATATTTAGTTTGTGACCTTGATAAACTTGCAAAAAGTCGAAGGTGAATACGAACATTGGCGTACTCCTCCTATCCAGTTGCAGACTAGCCGGCGGGCAGCGTGGCGTCAGCAGAGCAGAGATTTAATTTACTCGTCCGATTCAGCGATGGACATTGGGTAGCGACCGTTCCCTAGTACGCCGAAGAGACGGTTGGGACGGTTGGAGGCGAGCAGACGCACAGGCGAGCCGTTAGCCAGCAGCTGGCCGAACTTGCAGCAATAATAACGTACTTATGTTTGAAAGTCGAGAGAGACCAGACGGCAAGACTCGGGGATATGGAACAGACAGCGACCTGCAACTGGCGGGAGGAAGTTATTTCCTCTAACTGGCTCGCTCGCTTCCATGGTTAGGTTGGTAGTTTGGTTCAGTTGGAGATTCTCCTACACTCTCATTGATTGTTATTGTATGCGGAGAGCAGCCGAATCAGCCAGTCGACCCAGGGCGAGGAGACGTTGGCAGATAAAATTAAGTCTTCGCTGCGGGAGAAGATCGTGTTGATCTATATCTGAGCGCAGGCTGAGCATACGCAATATGTCGAGGAGGAGAGCAGAGAGGCAGAGGGAGATTATAGGACCGCCACGGTGGTTAAAGCTGGTCAACCGCTCTGCCTGCTTGCTTGTCTGCTTGCTTGTCTGCTTGTCTGCCTGTCTGACGTTATTTTAGCTATCTAGCTACCAGGAACGGGAATGCAGAGTTTACATAATACCCTGCTTGATTGCCGAAGGGGTGGGAGTCTCTCTCGTTCGTCCTCTTTGCTGCAGGGCAGGGCCAGGGGGGAGGGTTCGAGGGAGGCACAGGCTGAAGATATTCTTGCTGGAGCCTCGAGCGTTGGCGAAGTTCCCGCCGTGGAGAAGGGGACGGGGGGACGGGGGGGTTCAAGAGCGAGCAAACTCACATGCTGAGCAGGAGTAATTAGACAATGCTTACGGGAGTGCCTGAGCAGTTAGTTTGTCGTTGAAGCAGAAGCATAACCAGCGGACGGATGGCCGGGCCAAAGGAAGAGAGTATCGGCAGCCTCCCTTGTCCCTGGGGGTGTTCCACACCGGCGCTTCGACAATTGATATGTCAGTGTAGAAGCAAGTATACACTTCCATCTTCGATGTGAGCAGATGAATCTCTGCCTTCCTTCCTCTCTCTCTCCTTTTTTTTTTTTTTTTTTTTTTTTTCTTTTCTAGAAGCTTTACCATACCAGCGGATGATACGGGAGAGTGCAGCGAGCAAGGGGAGGGGAGGTTACTAGTTAATATCAAATCCAAAACATCCCTGGCCTTCCGCGCAGACAGAGTTGTACAGTCGTCGTTACAGTTAGTTGGCCGTCCTCTTAGTCCGAGCAGCAGAGACGAGTTTATCTTCCTTGCGGGATGGATGCGGGATATTTCGAAAGAGACGGAGGATTCTTTTCTGTGTGCTGCGTGCGTGTGACGGGAAGGGTTTTCTTTCTTTGTTTCGGTCCCAAGAGCCCCTCAACGCTCAAACCCGGCGAGAGACAGGAGCGAGACAGCGTGTGGAGATAGTTAGTGACTCGGGATGCGATGGACAAGCCGGAGCAGGCCAGGACCGCAGCTCGTCCAAGTCGAACGGCTTCTGTGCGCCAAACGGGACGAGGGACAGCAACAAGACATGGCCAAGTCAGGGCCGAGAACGATACTTATGCAAGTTCAAAATGATAAAAACAAAATAAAAAAAGACAAAAAAGGTAAAAAGAGACACTTTCGTCTGGTGGTGTGGCTCCCTCGGTGTGTAATCGCCGTGCATAGAAAAGGCAGAAGTCGAACTCGATCTATGTTGTGTATGGATGGCTGTGTAAGGATGTACTCTTTGCTCGATGTACACAGGCTGTACGTAGGAAGAAGCGGTCCGACGGCCCTGCGGCCCAGCTGCCCCCCGCGGACCATCGTCCAACTCGAGCTCCAACTGTTTAAGTCTCAAGCGGAAGGTCGAAGTGAAGGGGGTTTTTTTTTTCTTTCGCCGTGGCGGTCAGTCGTGAATCGAATAAATATACAACATGGCCGGTATCCATGGCCTCCAGGGGCCAGCGTCTAGCAGACAAGTAGTTACCCAGGGGAGGAATGAAAAAAAAAAGAGTCCTGCCTCCAAAGGATGGGCCATCTCCAGACAGAACGGTCAGAGATAAACAGACAGACATGATATTTAGTTGCTTCTTGTCTATTCCCTTCGACTTCCGACTTGGCCAACGGAGCTCGACGGGATGCACCAACTAGTTTATGACGGCGTTGGCTTGACGATGGGCCGATGCTTTGCTTTCTTTTTTTTCTCACCGGGTCATGAGTTATTTACTCTGGAGATGTACTCCGTATATGTACTTATTCAGGTCGAGAGAATGGTCGACATACAATCATTCATGGCTGGCCGTAATATGCTTTTTCCTGCCGTCTCCGCGCTAAGCAGCGATCCTGATGTGCGCGTAAACCGAGGAGATCAAGATCAGCTATCTCTATGCCAGCCAGTCCGTTTGTTGTCTGTTCAAGTGCGTGAACATCGCCGTCGATCCGATAGGCGAGGTTGATGGCTGCAGCCAGAAAGGGGTCATCCCATGGCTGAGTTCGAAATGCATACATACATAGGTCGCATCGTAAAAAAAAAAAAAATGTATTTCAGCAACTTGTTGTAGACAGCAACATCCTTCGTTGTCAGACATCCTCCAGGAAGGAAGCTGACAGTGGTAACAATGTGCACACGTGGTTTGAGCCCGTCGTATATGCACCTTTTTTTTACGTCCCCTGGAGGCGATATCTCGATTTTCTGGATCTGGGAGTTGAGTATATCGGCAGGAGCCGTGTGTGATAGTGATTGATGACGGAGGCGAGAGAGTGTGAACCGATGTGATAGAAGTGACTGGCGCCATCCCTTGACGCAGCCGGCTGCCTTGTTGCCTGTAGGGTGGTGCGTGTATGGCAGTAAGTATATCATGCTCTGCAGTCTCCCCAGATGGTGCATGTATGTATGTATTTATGTATATGTATGTGTAGGTACTGCTCTCTGCTGCTCCCCATGCCTGCATCGGCATCCGGAAAACGCCTTCCGCAGTGGTTGGCGCAGCAGGTAGTTAGCGATGGTGACGGGTTCATGGGGGTTCTGTCTCTGGCCTGGCTTGACTTGATTCGACCTGGGGCTGTCCTGTCCTGTCTTGCCCTGAACCTGATATGACATGACCCGACCTGACCTTGTCCCTA
Organism: Trichophyton mentagrophytes; assembly: GCA_003664465.1. Lineage (NCBI taxonomy): Eukaryota > Fungi > Ascomycota > Eurotiomycetes > Onygenales > Arthrodermataceae > Trichophyton > Trichophyton mentagrophytes. Next base: position 6,380 of record QQSR01000062.1, on the reverse strand, counting down.
CCACACATCCATCCATCCATTCATCCCACAGAAAGGCGTAAGATGTCTTGTTGGGCTGCAAGACGTGCCAGGAGCATAAGCGAGCATTCTCAGGTACCCCATCCCCCATCTGCAAAATATGTATTAATATAATTATGCAAAGAGAGAGAGAGAGAGAGTGTGTGTGTGTGTGTGTGCGTGTGATGAGTGAGAGACGAGAAACGTCGTCATGACGGTCACCAGGCCAAGGATATATCATGATCAATCAGCAATTGTTAAGCCCCGATATGATATCAGACTGACCGTTTCCCCTGGGATCCTAGCTGAAGTGCCCACGCGAGAGAGAGAGAGAGATAAGAAACAAAAAGGGCGTCCTGTCAAACCAAGTTCGGCAGCATGGCTGCTCTCATCCCGAGCCTGTGAGCAATTGAGATGGGGAATTCACACTCCCTCCCTCCCCTCCCCTTTTTTTGCTGTATGCTGTGATGATGCTGATACGCTCCTCCGCAGGCGGCCCAGAGTACAAGACCAAACATGACGCAGCCGGTGGCTTCTTGGTCGTTCCACTCGGAGTCTTGTCTATCTGTCAGGCGTCAACAAGCACCATGAACTCATCGTCTTCTTCTTCGACTGCTCTCATGCCATCTTCTGTCTGCCGTGTCAGTGGAAGAAGTAGTAGTAGTAGAAGTAGCAGAAGTAGCAGTACCTGGTGCCTGCCAGGTCTCTGACAGCTCCAGCGGTTCCCAAACTCCCTCTGCTGTCTCTACCCTCGCCCTGTCCCCTCATCTCCCCTCACTCCGCATCGCCGGCCTTCTTTTTTGCTGCTTTTGAATCCTCGTCTTCATCTTCATCGTCGTCTTCGTCTTCGTCGTCGTCTTTCTTCGCTTTTTTCTCTTTTTTTTTTTTTTTTTTTTTTTTTTTTTTTTTTTTTTTTTTTTCTTTTTTTTTTTTTTTTTTTTTTTTTTAAATTATAATTTTTCTTTTCTTTTTTTATAAGCAGTTTGTGTTTTTTAATTTATTTTTTTTCTATATTATGTCCCTTTCTTGGCGTTTTTT